>HF911198.1:0-14505 GCA_000341915.2 Megaselia scalaris
GGGAAAACCATGAAACTATTTCGCAGAAATTAGTTTCAACACTATCTAAGACGAATTTCCCAAGCCTACTTAAGTTTTAGAATAAAAGACGGACAAGAAGTATTACAATATATTTGCAAACTTCCATATATGTTTATATATAAGATAAATATTTAGAAGCATGGAACATACAAAAAAGCATTACTTTGGAATCTTTATATTCCAATAAAATTAGTGAATAAGGCTATGATGAAATAGATAGACTATATCTTAAGGTATACGTCTTTTAGAATGTAGCAAGACACATAGTTCTATTATGAAGCGTAATGGATAGGGATATATTCACTATTACATTTCTATGATAATTACAGACAAAAGTCTGTAATTCATAGGAAAAAATTACTATTTTAAGATATTTGACTTTAGTCAAATTATTAAATACACTGTCAAAAAGGAAAAGTTTACTAATTATATGTTTGACTGGAATAAAACACTTGATAAAGCAACATCTTGACTATTCACAAATAATTTTAATTAGAAAAATAGATCTATATTAGTCCATATTCGCGAATGTTATATTGATGATACATATTTGTGAATATAATATGCGTTATAATGTCATATAGTAGTGTATAGGGCGATATAAATAATAGCAGGTATGAATGTCGATATGCGCAAGATAAATATCAGGATAGCAAGATCATAAACAGATCAGCAAATTTCGGATATAGTGGTATATTATTTACTTTTACTTTGTTGTTGATGAAACTTCGGCAGATTCCAGCTAACAATGCTTTGCCCATACTTCTCGGTTTCTGGCTGATTGTCTACAGTTTCTTAGAACTTTTTGTTTGGTGTATCTCTCCACTAGACCTATCCATCGCGTTCTTTGGCGGCTTCTTGTCTACGCGTACCTCTCGGTTAGGAGAAGCTTGCTTTTATCCATCCTCTCCACATGACCCGCCCATCTCAAGTGCTTTGTGCAGATTCTCTCAGCTGTGTTTGGAAGCACAAACAATTGGTACAGCTCGACATTGTACCTGTTCTCCATATGGCACCAAAGATCATCCTTAATATAATAATCCGTCTTTGGGTGACTTCGGAACAAATGTAAACGAAATTGTCCACAACCGCGATGTTGTACTTTCCCATGTTGACTTTCGGGCCTAGTTGGCTGTGACTTCTCCCTCTTCTGCTTGAGAGCTTGGTCTTATCGCCATTGCTCGGAAAAGCTCACTTCTATTTGGACGATCATACGCTTGACGAAAATCGATGAAGAAGTGTTGAGTGTCGATTATGGTCTTTTCATTTATCTGACTGAGGGTGAAAAGTTGATCGGACTTAGGGCTTTCCATGCATAAAACAACATTGATATGGGCCGAAAATGCCAATGACTTGTGGTTTTAGGCGCTCAGACATGATGGAAGCAAAGATCTTGTAGGCGGCGGAAAGCAGGCTAATGCCTCTATAGTTCATGCAATTGCTTCTATCACCTTTATTACTCAAATTATAACATTTTATTTTATTTATAGACTATTCAATGGGAAAAAAAATCAAGTTTCTAGCTACTTTAGAGTTAGCCCACTGTCATTCTCAAGGGCATATATATGAAAAGTCGGGAACAGTCAGATCAATAACCCTATAGCTTCTATAAAAGGGCTTTACCTAACAATAACATGAAATATGAAGGACCAAACTTTCATAATTTCTTTAACTTTTTGAAATCTTTACTTACAAAACATGCTTTCTTACTTCAAGCTAAAATTTATGTTATGCAAAGCTCATATGCTTTATTTCTTGTAAATTTTACAAAAAATAGAAAAAAAATTCAAAAGCTAATCTAATTATTTCCCGCAGTGCCCCCCTCTCTAAAGTTGTTTGGCAAGTAGTAATTCTAACCTAAAAAAGCTAAAAATGTGCTCTCTCTCTGTATACATGTTTTTTGGGATATTTTAAGGTGCACAATAAAAAGATCAATCGCCTGAGGCCCCATTGTAATTTTTAAGCGAATGATTGAGGGTATGGTACACGTTCTACGTATATTATACTACAATTAAATATTTGCCTCTCTTTCCTTCATGCACCAAAGTCTCCATTTGGTGGATGCAAATGCGGTAGCATTGCCGCAGGTACTGGTCTTGTTTTGGTTTTTTTTTCTTATAATTTTGTTTTTCCTATAGCTTGGAATTCCTCTTCTGTCCTCTTCTTTTCAAGCTAAAAGGTTAGGTTTTAGTGTATTTTTTTTTGTTTTCAAGAAATCACCAGAACTAATTTATTAAGAAAATTAATTAATTTTTTTTGTCTATTGGTGGTCTTTCTTTTCTTATAAATTTAAATTGTTTTAGGTTTACAAGGTATTGTATATTCGTAATGGTCAAAGTCTTTTAAAGTCCAAGCCACAGTCGAAGGGAACCTTTAACCTTAGATCTTCAAGTGCAGATATTCTTTTTACCTTTATATTAACACCTATGTTATGATAATTCCAACTAATTACGTTCCTTCATAATTGTTTCCTGTCGATGGTGTTCTGTTGCACGTTTTGCAGGTGTTTGATGAGGATAGATGCCCTTTGGTCTGGCACAATTCCCCATTAACGGTAGAATAACCTTCATTGCCAAGATTCATTTAATGATTTTTTAATTAAGTAAGGAAACAAATCGATTTTTACCATGAAGATTTATTGAATAAGGGACATTTGCCTTGAAAAGTATTTTAGTTATTAACTATGTTTTTAGTATGTATTTTAGATGACTTTAAGAAAATTGGAGGGTAACTGGCAAGATTGCTTTTCAAAATGATAGTTTTTATTGTACTAGTATCTCAAGTCTATCCAGACCCCATTAAGCCGTACATTCCCGAAACCAAAGACTTCACACCCATGAAATCCACCAAATCTCTTGAGAGCTCATCAAGATTCAAACCTATCAAAAAGAGAATATCGAATTCAAAAAGATCAATTTTCAAAAGATTCGATCAACTGTAGTATTCTCTTAAAATGAATATACTTACTTTTACTTGTATGCTGATGACCCTTTGACAGAATTAGGTATTCCCATTTTCTAGTGTCCCTATCCATCATATACCCGTTGGTTCAATGGCGACCTCTTCTCCTCGTTCCTTCTACCTTTCAGGAATATACTTTTTTAGAAGCGGTATTGGCTTCCATCGGTTCTGGAGGGCTACCTATCTCAATCGCTTCGTAAGGATACTATGTGTGGGTTGTCATAAATCATGCGGAGTATCTTCCTTTTAACTGTAGCGGCAGTCAACGGCAGTCAAGCACCAACTCCCAGAACCATTCAGAAGCACTGGAAGTACGAGCTGGTGGTATAATCTAACCTTGATCTTTCTTGAACGTTGCTCAGATCGTAGAAGCCTATTGAGACTGTAATAACATTTATTAGCTAATACAATCCTTCGTTCTACTCCTGATGTTACCTCAGAACCCAAGTAACTAAAATTACGCACTACTTCGATGTTGTGACTTCTCATGTTGTTATTTGGGACAAGCCAGAGATGAGCACTTACGTAAATTACGTAAGTAATTAACTCCTCAGTACAAAATAGTTCTTATTTACGTAAATTACGTAATTAACGGACCTTAATTACACGTAAATTACATAAGTAAATAACTAAATACCTCCTTTTGCCCATCAATGAACAAGCGCAAGGCTTCATCTTCAAAATCCTCGAAGGTAGTTCGGACATATGTTGTAGTTACCAATCAAATCAGAAAGTAAGAGAGAGTTTCAGCAGATCTTATACAACTCCAGGTGTTTCGTAGCGTAATTTGGACAGCATTGATGAGCATCTCTCAGATATCAATATGGTGGTATACCTCATATCTTGCTGGAGTGTCAAACGCTTGTCTAAAGTCGATGAAGAGGTCATGTGTATGGACCTGGTGTTCTTGGGTCTTATGAAGGATCTACTTAAGCGTGAAAAGTTGACTTTGAATAGTTTATAACTTGAATAGTTCTTGTCGGTGGAGTCTCTTCTTCGTTGATATTGAATTTGGAAGAAAATTCTTGAGGGGAGATTCTACCATTACTCCCATTCGGAAAAAGTTGTTTCATATTCTTGGTCTCGCCATCCGTGGAGCTAGTGACTTTGCATACCCAAAACCTCTGTGGTTGCTGTTGTTACAACAGTCGAGCAGATTAACCACTGTGGTGTTTCTAATAACAGAACTCGTGGAAGTTGCAAACGATGTCAGTCTTAAACCGTTGCCATTGATGTGTTGTGGAGACACATACACAGGATCTTCCTTTGTAGATGTCTTAGAGTTGAAATCCATGTCATACGCTGGAATGGCGGAATACGATTTGTCTAGCTGTTGGTAAAAAAGTCTTCCATTTCTTTATTGGTGAAAATATGTTGATGTTTTAAAATTTGCTTTTTACTAGGAGCTCGCATAACCTTTCATTGATAGGCGTCTAAAGGGTTACGCATTATCTAGCTTTTGCTCTAACAGCAAAACCTGTAGTAGAGGTCACACTGATGTCGGGTTCTGTTCGTAGTCGCCCCTTTTCCTATCCAGCGGAATAGAAAAAGGGGTGTGAATTACGTAAATTATGGACAGCATGTCGTGTCTTGCGCTCCTGGTCTCCACAAGGTTCTCGTGTTCCAAGTTGCTAAATTGATCTCAATTTCGTGTTCGTGTAAATTGCCGTGTATACCTATTTTGTTTCGAATCTGAGGCATGTTGTTGTTTTCCAAAGTCCTTTGTTTCGGAAGTTAGGGGACTATCCTTATGTTCCTAGCAGCATATTTGTACTGTCACCCATGGAGGGTGTAAAGAACCCTAGTTTTTTAAATAAATTAATATGATTCAAAACTTAAAATTTGAAGCATTGACAAGGCTACATTATCAATCAAAATCATTTGGAATCACTTAATGTCCTAAGATGATATACAAAATAGGTCTATATGAAACCACATTCGTAGGAAACAACTATTTTCAATACTTGAGTTCTCAACTTTCCACACAAGATGGATTTCGGGAACTACTATTTCTGAATTGTGAACCTTGGAAAGAAAGAATTCATTTAGGAGCAATATTATAGATTCTAGAATTTGAAATATATTTCAGAATTTCAATATAGAATACTTTGAGGACAGTCTGTAATTGCATGTGTTATATTGTATACGAAAAATACTTAAGAGCAAATGAGTAGATCACTACGGACTACATCCTAGTAACATAAAATGAATATGTCCCAATTCCAAATACTCTCTTTAAAATCAAATATAAATTGCTCTTACATACATTGTGAAATAGAATAACCTTTAAAAATCGACCTAAGTATAATCACATCATAAAACTTAACCATAAATTAAGTGTAAAATAAAAACAAAAGCAATAAATTTTAAAAGTGTAGGAAAACTATAATTTTCTTAAAGACAGTAATAGTGTGAAACTGATGGGTCTATTGAATCTAACTGTAATCCAACTTCTAAGAAGACATAAAAATCATGTATGCTGGGCTGGCGACAATCTATGTTCTATGTTGCAACAGTTGTCAACATAGTCAAAGACGTTGCAGATATTTACTATCTTATATACGACTATAGACGTCGTCGGTAGACCCTTTCTATTTTCTTTCAGATGCTCTCCTCTAAGAAGTTCTTCTAAGAAGGCGGTGTTAAATAAAGAAAGCTAATTAAATGAACAGCGAAATGTTGGTGTAATTTTCCCTGGAAATAATGTTAGCTACGCAGTGAAGCCGTGAAAGAAACAGCTCATCTATCTGTATATATATAATATGCAAATAATAAATTCCTTCATATTGAAGGAAAGGTAAAGACAATCTTAATTATGGTAGCCGCCTTTTGAATATATATTCAAAATCGTGACAAATGTATAACAAAAGTTTATAAAGAGAAAAGTCTGTCTAAAATTAAAATATTTCAAAGATTTGTCTCAACGATATTAAAATGCAATGGAAAGCAATGCAATGTAAAGCAAATGCAATGCAAGTCGACAACGTCAATTTATTGACCTGTGTTTGGTAGATTTTACGATTAGAGTATGCTTTTTTTTCTCCTGCTTTTTATTGAATAGGAACTAGCTGGATAGGACCCTTGTGAGGGTAATAATAACATTAAGAACAGATTTTTTTTGAAATCAAATATTCAAGGAACTATTTTTACGACTTAAGATACAATACAAGCTACAGTTTGTTGGAAATAGCTTGTCGGTAGTCCTGGACACGGATATTCATAAAATGTACACATCCAGGTAATAACTATATTCTATACAACATTTGCGGTATCTATTATCTATTTAGAACAGACTCTTTAACTTATTCTTTGATACAGGTAGTTACTGTTACTCAAGTAATCTAATCAAGATATGACACTTTACAGACTATCGCAGAATTATCGTATAAAAGTATTTTCAGGACAAAGTCCTATTCATATCAAAGAAGTCACAGACCTACTATCTAATATAAAAGACTATACTGTTCACTGAGACTTCTCACATTTTTCGTATCAATGCTCAAATGACATTATACCATAGAAGTTCTAGGAACAGAGCATAAAACCCAGGTTGAAAGTGACAACCTGACTGGACTGTTTGAGATTTCAAATACTCCTTTTTAGCTCTGAGTTCTCCCTCCTTCTTTTTTCAAAATATCGTAAAAGTCTTCCATTAGAATGAACCAGAATGAGTATTACAAACCATTGTTATAAAAAGCAGGAAGTGAGACACTTAGGCTATACTTGTACGAATATCCCCTAGTCCATCCAGTGTCTGTTTCTACCGTCTACCCATTCCAATAAAAATCCACACAATGTCTTGACAATCCAAAGTACAGCCCTGGTGCGACATTCCACCCACCCATCAAGCTGACCAACCCAGATTTTCTTAGTTCCTGAATTCGGCTTCTCTGGGCTGAAAATGATGAACTATATGAAAGTCTTTAATGACAGTTCATCGAATCCCCCTTTTTTGAATCAGAATCAGACAAAGAGAAGTATCCCTAAACTCAAGTGTTCTTCTTAAACTCACCAAGTCGAATTTTCTATGTTCCTGAATAGGACTTCAATAGACTGAAACATCTCTGAAAACGCAATACATATTAAAGAAAACAGACTTTTTATTTCGACTATATCCTTCGCCTGATCATTTCGAAATATATCACCAGTAGCTCTTCACCAGAGACAAGTCTAACAATTTGACGAAAATTTAATTATGAGTATTCCAAGGTAGTAATTTTACAAGAACAGTATGTCCCTTAGAGTTAGTGTCCCAGAATTCACCGTTTATAGCTGTTGATTTCAATGAAGGATTTCTTAGTGTTTAGCATCCTTCACTCTCCTTCGTACTCCTTCTATATATCGATCTATCTATATGTCTATATCAGCTGTTTTTGTGATCATGTCCAGTAAAATATTGAAGAAACTACACTACAGCGCATCTCCTTGTAGGGATTCTCTTATGGACTGGAGACTCTTTTACACAACTTCACGTATCTTGCTTAGGATTTGATGGAAGATAATATTAAAACTTGCTCTAGCCAAGAATGGGCAAAGGGAAGTATTTAGTTAATTACATACGTAATTACGTCTGTAAATTACGTAATTTATGTAAATAACTGAAATGTTGAATGCAAGTAGTTAATTTCTTAAATAATTTACGTGTAAATTACATACAGTGCCCATCCCTGGCTCCAGCTGTTTTGAGTTCGCCATGGATGTCGACCGTACTTGAACCTTTGTTGTTTTGAATCTCTGGATAGCATTATCCACCTCAGCTCTTGTTAATGGATGGACATCATTCTTTGTTTTGGAAATCCTGGGGCTTGGACTGTCCTTCAACAGTTCTTTAAAGAAATCCTCCCATTGCATATTGACCTCCTCTTTATTCTGTATCAGGTCACGGTTTTTGTTGTTATAATGGGACACAGTTGTTGAAAATCTTATTAGTATAATGGCTCATTATTCTACAGTTTTAAATAGTATAGAAATTATGATTTCTGTTTTCAAGTCATATGTTGAGCTTGGCTTATTTCTTGATGATTTTATCTGTAATACAGCATTTCTGTAATATAACAGACATTTGTCTATGGTAACGTATGTATGTATATATATGTATAAACTATTTAAAATTTCGGAACAAGTGATATTTGTCTTACTTCTGCTTATATTCCGTATGTCTCAAATGTAGTAAAATTTCGGAGCAATGAATGGTTACAAAAAATTTGAATGAAACTGGGGGCTTTTTTTATAGTGTATGTCCAAAGACGAAAAAGACACGCACACTACTTAGTCCATTGTACTTTTACCGAAAATCCATTTTTACATTATTACATTATTACATCCTTTCCAAAGATCTCAAAATGAATTCTAGACGAAGCAGGACCAAAACAGAGATAATGTTCAGTGCGGTTAACATTTTCTCCACAAGAAGAGCAGATTTGAGTAAAACTATGTCCAATCTTGTATAAGTGACTGGCACAAGTATTGTGTCCACTTAAAACACCTACTAGAAGTCTGCAATGATCCCTGTTGTAAGAAAGCAAGACTTTAGATTAATGATGTGCGGTACCATCAGTCTTGCCCATCTGCAGTTATCCAACGAAAGCCAGTATCGATTATGAACTTCAATAACCCAATTGTTTATAGTATTCCGTATAACAGTTGCAGACAATCCGAAGACTAGTTCAAGCCCTATAAAATTTTCTTCAGACGCGCTCGGGTAAAGACAAAGCTTCTTTACTTCTCAGTATGTTTGAATGAGCGTATATATTTACCTTATTATGTTCACCAAAACTGGGGGCTTACTTCTGCTTATAGTATGTTGCTCTCAAATGTTGTAAAATTGAATATCAGTGTACAAACTATTAGAATGAGACCTAGGGTTCACTTATGCTTATAGTACGTAGGTTTAAAATTTAGTAAAATTCAGTTCTCTCAATGCTTTGTACTGTGTCATTTCCTTTTCCAAATATCCTCTCTCTCATATTTTCTACCTCCAGGGTAGTCTTTTTCTACGGCCTGGAACGATTCGTGGGCGATTCGCCAAAAAATGTTGGAGCGATTTTTTAAATTTATTTTTCTAAATTATACTTAATCGTAACTATTACTCACAAACAGTAAAAAAAGAGTTTACATAATTAATTTTATTAAATTCTCTCTCAAAATTAACAAACTTCTCTTAAACATAAATAAATAACAAACAAAATGAACAAAATTTTTTACAAGACCGTAAAAATATGAAGAAAAAGTGAAGGGCAGTGGAGAAGTTGAGGAGGGAGAGATCCAAAGAGAAAATGAAAGAAACGAAGATAATTAACTAATTAAAAAGGATCTCATGGTCTTCTCTTACACAACCTAGTCTTAGTATATATACTTAAATTTAGTTAGTATACATGTTTAGTATAACTTCTTATTCATTAATTTCATGACCATATCGTTCATCTAAAGGAAATGTGAGAGAATGGATTAACTTTTGGTATTTTTTTGGGTGGCTTTGGCTTTTTGGTCTTTTTTTCCTGCAATGCTTCGAAATGCAAATCAGTTTATACAAATCTGTTTTTATTTTTTCAGGAATTTCTTATATATTCACGATTCCCGGCTAATTAGAGGTTCCTTTTTCTTATACATTTTACTTTTCTTTCCAGAGAACAGAGAGATCTTGGCTAATTATACTTAATAGCGTTGATAGTTGTTTTTAAATTAAACTCTATTTTATGTAAATGATCTTTTATTTTTACTCTTGAATTGTGAACAAAGCCCAATCCTTCAACAAGAAGATTGTAAAAGAAGTCCTTCGTGCTGCAAAAGATTGGATTTGCAAGATGGTAGAATGGTAAAATGTAAAAACTACAAATTGTATTTGTTTTTCTGATGTTATTTTTCTTTTAGTTTCTTATTTTAATATTAAAGAAACAAGTGATAGGTTTTCACCATCACCAGTTTCCATCCTGCAGAAGAACTTATGTTGCAACATGAAAAGGAAAACATAGACTTATATTTTATGTATAAATGGAAAGAAATATATATAAGCTGAAAAGAAGATGGTCTTACAGGGTGGTGTTCTCATTTTTTTTAAAGAATGTACTAATATTATGATGATATTGATATTTTTCTTTCTCTTGAGGGTAGTCTTGAGTTTGAGAATGAATATGTCAACTTTTCCGAAATCAAGATCCCTTATTCTTGATCAAGATAACGTCAATTTAAAAATATTGAAAAAAGATAAATAGATAAATTTGTCTTCCTCTAACTTTCTTCCATTATCTTTCTTGTTCTCAGAACACCAATGAAACATTTCAAAGAGACAGTTCAATTATGTTTGAGTCACATAGTGCTTCCATCTCGTCCTGTTACTTTTCCCCAGTTTTAAATCTCTAGTAGTTTCTTCATGTCCTCGTTTAGTAGGTCTATCCATCTGGCGCGTGTTAACTTGGAGACAATTCTATTATGTTTGAGTCATATAATGCTTCAATCTCGCCCTGTCACTTTTCTCCAGTTTGAAATCTCTAGTAGTTTCTTCACCTCCTCGTTTAGAAGGTCTATCCATCTGGCGCAGGTCAACTTGAATTTATGCAGTAGACTTTTCTTGTTGGTAATTGTGGTCCATTTTTTCCACATGACCTACCCATACAATACACATTTCGCTCTGATCTTCTTCACCACGACTGGTAGAGCTGGTACAGTTCATGATCCTTCATTTATCTACTTCTTTTGAGTTCTTCAAGTTCTTCATTTATATACTTCTTTTAATGGATAGCTTGCTTACTAATCATGATGAATAATACTGATATATTTCAATATCTTTCTTGTTCTCAGAAACATTACAAAGAGACAGACAGATCAATTCTGCTTGGTTCATATAGCGCTTCTATCTCTCCATGTCACTTTTCTCCTCGATTAGTAGGTTTATCCATATGGCGTGGGGACAACTTCGTTGGATTTTTGGAGAAGACTCTTCTTGTTGGTAAATGTGGTCCCTTCTTTCCTCATGGTCTGATCTCATTCGCCTCGTCTGAGAGTTGGTGGATCTGGTACAGTCCATGCTCCTTCATTTATCTACTTCTTTTAATGGGCCGTCCTATCCATCCCGCACACTGGCAACAGCACTGTATTTTCGGAGTATACTCTTCTTGTTGGTAATTGTGGTGCCTTCTTCTGATATGACCTACCCGTGATACACGTTTTGCTCTGATTTTCCTCACATCGTCTGAGTGTTGGTGGAGGCTGTTACAGTCCATGATCCTTAATTTATCTACTTCTTTTAAGTTCTTCAAATTCTCATTTATATACTTCTTTTAATGGACCGTGAACTAAATGATGATTTTTTGTGTCCAATTGTTTGGATCATAGCAGTCTTTGAAGGTTCCCTATACATTCGTTTCTAAGGATGATTCGTCTCCTTTCTTGGCACTTACGTTGCTATCCTTGGTTCATTACCTTGAATAGATCTCTCCTATATCATGCGTTTGCACTTTCTTCGGCATACCGGAAATTGGCACCAATGCCAATGTCCAGTATTATATCGCAAATTGACACCGGGTCCCAAAATCTTTATTTGTAAAAGGATTTCAGAAATTGCCACGTCCCATAAAAGGGCTATCTTCCACTTTGGAGGAGCGAATCGACCGGAAACATGATCTGCTACTAAAAGAATTGTTATCTAAGCCTGTGAAAGAAGTGTGTTCTGCACCTTTGGAGGGAGCGAAGCGACCGGAAACTCGGCATGACATGGAGGAGTTGGTTTCTTCAGCGCGTAGAAAAGCGTATCCTATATACAATAACATCTTGATAGAGAAGTATGACCAATGAATCAGAATTGTAGCAGTTCACTGAAAAAATTCGAAGCTGTTGGCTTCCTTTTGTTCAAATCTTGGTGTCTTCTATAGATAAAGTTGGCAAGATTCCCTCCTTCTTACTTATTCTACCTCTTATTTGTTCTTCTTTCATCTTCATCAAGCCATCCTTTAGCACACATTTCTGGGGACTAAAATTTCTAGCACTACTGCTATTAACACGTCAACCTTCACCTTCTCACCTCATTTCACCTTCTTTAGTAGTTCTCAATGTCGTTGCTTTCGGGGAACGGTTTACCTTTTGACAGTTCCAGCTTGGGATTAAGAGGCTTTCCCTAATGTCTAAATTTTGTGAGGAGCTGTTTTGCAATACAGATGTTATACATCTCAAGACACTCTTACAATATTGCGATCGCTGCTGATGCTTGCTCCTCTCAATGATCTTATGCCTAAAATGTTGGTGATCTTGTCTTATTGCTGTGGACATAATCATTTTGATTCTAACCATTTGTCAAGTAGCATCCAGGTTCACTTATAAATGCTGAGATGTTGTAAGTAGATTCTGCTTATGTGTCAAATACTCTTCACTTTATAAGAATTTTGAGACTATTGGATATCAGACATGACAGAAGCAAGGACTTTGTGGCCTTTCTCTCAGAAGGCTTATATCTCGATATTTCTTGCAATCGCTTCTGTCACCTGTTTTATGAACTATACAACTGCTGCTCACGTTGCATTCCTCTGGTATACTTTCACTTTCTGATGAGTAGGTGTTAGCATATCTCCAAGATCTTACGTCAAGCATGTTTAAACATGACGTGTATTACATATAACTTGGTAAATCTGACTTCAATATATTCCAAGTATGAAGATGAATTGAGGAGTGTGGGAAAAAAGAAGTTAATTTTTCAGCTTATATGTTTCACTTAATAAAATCTTATAAGCTCCATTTTTAAAGGTACAAACTTTATAAAATTTGAAGAAAGTATATTTCTACAAGTAAATTCCAAATCACCCTGCATTTTCTACCTACTTTTGTATAAAATATCATATATGTAGAAAAAAGAAAAGTATAAGATGTACGGTTAGCCATAGTGTCGATATTCCTGTAAGATAATGTTGAAGAGACAGATTTTCTTTCAATGTTAGCTTTTATCTTATTGGATAATGGAAATTTTTACGGTATGACGGGAGGAAAATGGCTGGAGAAAGACTGCAGAAGACTGTGGAAAGACTGCAGAAATTGTGTAAGAGTTTCCGTGAAAGGAATGTTGTGCGTTATCTCTGATAAATGATGGTCTATTATAGAAATTCTATATAATCTCTTCGTAATATATTCTGTCTGGAAAGCAGTTACTTTATATTATGGAAATAAAGGGAAACCTATTTATGGTGCGGATATTTACCATTCACTTCTTGTTTTCCGTAGACTTTATGAGAATGCTTCTTGGATTAGGGAAGTGAATAGGCTATGGGTAATTATAGAATGATCTTTTCTTTTCTATTTTCTTAGTTTTCATGGACTGTGGGAAACTATGTGATTTGGGAAAGCTCATTTACAGATAGTAATAAAAAACCAATCTCCGAGTAACCCCTTAATAGAAATCACCAGCTACTAATTATCCCACGGATAACCTCTTGACACAATTAACTACCTCTTAAATAAACTTAATTCCTAATAAAAATTTAATGTAATTCTTTAAAATATAAAATGAATTTTCTTTATTTTCCAATAATTTACCTTATAAACCCATCAAGTTGAGAACAGTTATCTTAATCTGCTATCAAATCAACGAAACAACACCATAAAGAATTATAAGACAGTGAAGTTAACGGAAGGTTCTTCTTTTTTGTGTGCCCAAATCATCATTTACTGGACAATAAAAGACCATAGCTTTTGTCATTTCGCACATCATTGGAATTTCACAATGCTAATATTCGGGACATTGGAGAAATTCAGCAAATCTTAAAGTTATCCATAAACTTGTAACTTGATATTCACGGAAGAGAAAGACTGAAATTAAATAAAAATATATAATACTGAATTCAAAAGTTATAAGTTTAATTAAATTAAGCAAATATCATGCAGAGTTGGCTCATTATATAATGACAATTAATTACTTTCTTCCCTTTCCAAAATTCGAAGATTCTCAAAGATCTAGAGATTCGCTGTATCCCGCATTGCCAATAAATTTCATCGATGGCATAATATTTCATAATTATTTGAGAATATATTTATATTTCGGTGAAACGGGTTTTGTTTTGGCATACAGTTTCGGTCATTATTTCATTCGTTTCACAATTATCGAGATCATGACCTGGGAGATTGTTTCTCTGAATTTGACTGACTTTGGTAAATATATTTGTACTTAAGTGGAACTTTGCTTCAGGTGATTGATTTTTAATTGACTTAAGCTTTTTTAGTTTCCTTTTTAATTTTTTAGTCTGTAAATGCAGAGAATGATAGAAAATGTTGAAAGGTAGCGAAAAGGAAAAAGCTGGCCATATTAGAAAAAGACTAAATGGGACCTATGATAATTGGAAAGTGAATATAAATGGAGAGATAGAAAACTTACACTTATCTAGGGATTTACTTCTGTTAATATACATTTGTATACAGACAATGTTCGAAAGTGGCGAAAATTAATCACAAAAAGCTGGTCATATTAAAATGTGACTAAGCGGGACCTTCGATTTGTGAAAATTGTGAGGAAACTTATTTAGGGATAAAAGTCTGTAAAAGAAAACT
>HF911199.1:0-14565 GCA_000341915.2 Megaselia scalaris
TGCCAACTCACACGCTGAATTGTAGACCAACATTCCTCCAAAGTTCTCTCATTTAATGGAGTCCCATTTGGCCGCTGTATCTAGAAAGAAATATTTTAAATTTATAAATTTAAACACTGATATTAAAAAATATATATTTATATATATAACATACTTTAAGAGAATTTTCAGAATCTTGAGTCATTTTAAATAAAGTAAAGTACAAAATCACTATTTTTAAATTAAAGATCTCCGCATAAATAGTTTTTATCTGAACGTCTTTTTATCGACAGAAGAAATTTTTCTTTTTATAAAAGAGGGAGAGAAATTAACCACTACAAAAACGAAAAAATTCACCCTTTTTAATTTTATTAAAGGATTTTTAAAATATACTTACTTCATCTCGTTCACCTTCTTTTTCTCTAACATTTTCCACAACAGCGGCGGCCGCTGATGTAGCCATTGCGGTAATTAAATAATTTTCGGGTGGTTGCGAATCTACTGTCGGCCAAATTTCAGTTGGGTAGTTTCTATAATGTTGGACATCCGCCGACATCTTTTTAGCTGTGAAGAAAAAAACTGTTTACTTTTCGCGGGTATTTCTTCGCGGGATTTTTTTGGTTTTCTTAAGAAAAGCGTCTTGAATGAAATGCGCAGGTCCAGGGGCGGGTCTAAGTGCGCACAAACTAATAAAATGTCCCTATATTTTCCGGTCCTTGACCTATATTTTCTAAATTTTGAAGCTTAGATTTGTACTTAACATTCGAACATTGTTTTGGTCAATATTAAACACAATAGAAAGAAATTCATATCTTACCTTTTTATTAAAAAAACATTTCAGTTTTTTTATTAAGCAGCAAACGAATTTTAACAAATTTAAGGCCAAATCAAGGCACCTTTTTCTTATAAAGATTAACAATTGAACTTTTGTGTTTTGTATCCTTTAACATTAACTTCTTAACGACGGTAAGATGTGTAAATATGTATTCAAAAATTATTTAATAAATAAAAAAAACAGTAGCCAATGCTAGCTGTATGGAATGGGAATTTATAGCTGTATGTTCCGGTGTCAGTGTTTGATTTGATTATGTATTTTTGTCGAAGTATTTTGAAAATGTTAGAGTATATTTTTGTATAAAATATAATATCAAAATTTCCAATTCTTAGTTCAAAGTAGAACCTAAAAAAAAATTAGAAAATATAAAATGTTTTTATAGATAAAAATAATGTACAAACCAAAATTTTCAAGTTTCTTTTAAAAAACATTTTTCTCGCACTATATGTAGTTAACAACTAAAATGTTCTCTGAATCAGAAGCCGCGAAAAACTGTCCCAATAAAAGAAATATTAAAAGTAACAAAAATTTTAAAAAGAATGTTTTTCCAATGTTTAACGCATACGCATACTTGCAAACGCACTTTTTAAAATAGTCAAATCAAATATATAATGCATATAACAATATAAATATTATTGCATTTATAACACGTATAAAAGAAAACTATAATATATAATACTTAACATTCGCAAAAAGATGTCTTTAATAGATGACGTTAAAATATTGTTAAATACGCATACTTGCAAACGCACTTTTTAAAATAAACAAATCAAATATATAATGCGTATAACAATATAAATATTATTGCATTTATAACACGTATAAAAGAAAACTATAATATATAATTTGCAAAAAGATGTCTCTGAAATAAATTAATATCACATAGATGGCGTCATTGAGTAAAATAATAACGAAATATATCTTCCGACAGATGGCATGTTCATCGAATATTTTTATTAGTAAATACAAGATCCAATTAGAACTTCTATTCCGATGCCTGCATATATATATATATCTTATTAAACTCATAATTTGTGTAAATATAGTAGTATACACGAATATTTGTTATTTTACATGAATGTTTGTTATTTCTTTTGATCACTATTTATAATATAAAAATTTGTATTAGAAAATCTTCAAGCGCTAAATATAAATAAAGAAATCTTCCACACAGAAATAAATGATAAGAATGTATTGATAACCTCGTTTGTCCTGCCCTGAAAACCGGCATTTTTTGAGATAAGAGAACTAATCGCATCTATAAAAACGAGCTCACTACAATTAGAAGCTTGAGTTTCTTGAAAACAGCACTCAAAGAAGTTTTAGAATTTATATAGGAATCGACATGAAGCTAACTTTTTTAGCCATTTGCCTAATGGCATTTGGGATAGGAGCAGGTAAGATTTTTCATATTTAGCAAAAAATGCATTGAAGAAAATATTTTAATTGTTGTTTCTTCAATGTTTTATTAAAATATTTAAATTTTATGTAAAAGAATGGATACGAATTTTATGCTTAATTTTCAGACCAATGTCCATTATCTATTGGATGTTCTTCATCTAAATCTCCTTATATTTCGGGAAGTGTGTATTATTATGAATTCGAATCTTTATATGACTTGAAAACAACTCGTCAGGGAGATGCTGATGAAACTAATGCTAAAATTACTGGAACTGCTAAAATATATTCGAATGGCGATTGCAGTTTTACATTACAATTAGAAAATGTTTTTGTGTCATCGCAAAAGGAAAATATAAGAAAGATGTTGGGTTCTGAAGAAGTACCTGTGAAGTTTAATATGAATGGTCTTGGAGTAATAAATTCTCAAATTTGTGTGGATGCTTCTGATAATGACTATTCCTTAAATTTAAAACGTTCCATAATTTCGTTATTTGCATCAGGGGAACAAAAATACGAAACAGATTTATTTGGAGTATGTCAAACTGAGAAAAATATTATGCCACGTAAACAAATTACTATTAAAAATTTGAATAAATGTTCCCATAGAGAAAATTTTAATTTAATAAAAGGAGTAGTTGACGAGCAATCTGGTGTTCATACATCCCCGCTACTTCATGGAAATTATATTCGTGAAAGTGAATTTAATGAAAATAAAGTTCTAAATGTAAACTTGAAGGAAATTTATATTTTTGGAGATAAAAATAGCGGTCTTGTTGAAGTCAAAGTATCAACTAATCTTAAATTTTTGAAGTCATCAATGGAAAATTCTCCTAAATTTGGAAATGCGAAATTTCATCAATTATATTTGAAGTACCTAGATCAAATTATGTGAAGAATGCAGATGTCTTAAAAAAGCAATTTAAGAAAACTGTCGAAAATTTTGAGGATTTTGTAAAGTTCGGATCAACTGAAAATTTTGTTGAACTACTAAGATTAATGAGACATTCTAATACAGAAGCATTGATTGACTTATCTCCTGTAAATGAAGAAGGTCTTGCCAGGAAAATTTATTTAGATGCTTTATTTAGAACGGGAACTTCCAAATCATTGAGTGCTATACTTAGGCAGATACCAAAAATGAAAGAAAATGAAAAGAAAATGGCTTATCTCTCATTTTATTTAATTGAGGATGTTACAAAAGAAAATTTAAACCAAGCTGTCGTAAGTAATATTTATTTAGATTAATATATATTGCTAATTAATTAATTAATTAATTAATTAATTAATATTTTTCAGGATTTAGTAACAAATGCGGCACCAAAAGAATCGTATTTAGCACTAGGTCACTTAGTATCAAAGCTCTGTTCTAGACAATCATCTTTGTGTAACGATTCATATTTGTCACGCGTTACTAAAAAATTTACAGATTCTTTGAAAAAATGCAAATCACAAACTAAAACAGATGAGGATAAAATTGTATTTATTTTAAAAGGGATAAAAAATTCCAAAAAAATTGGGTCTTCTATTGCGTCAACTCTACAGTTATGTTCTCAAGCTGGTTCAACTAGAATACGAGTAGCTTCACTTCAGGCATTTTCATCAGCCACATGTAATGCTGACTTGCAAAGCAAAGCATTAAGTCTATTACAAAACATAAATGAAGACTCTGAAATCCGCATTGAAAGTTACATTGCATTGTTACATTGTCCATCTGCAGAGTTAGCTAATAACATAGAAAAACTTGTAAATAATGAACCATCAAATCAAGTGGGAACGTTTATTTCAACTCATTTAAGAGCACTTAAAGAGTCAAATGATAAATCTAAAGAGGCACAAAAATATTATATGCAAAATATTCGCGTTACAAAAAAATTGACTTTGACTGGAGAAGATTTTCGTTTTCAAGTGATAATTCATTTTTAGTTGAGTCCTTAGGAGCCGGCGCATCTAGTGATTTGAGTGTTATTTATGGATATGATGGATATTTGCCTAGGAGCATGAAATGGAATGTGACAGCGGAAATTTTTGGTAATAGCCTAAACGTATGGGATTTTTCAATAAGACAAGAAAATTTGGAACAGATTATTGAGGGGTTCTTAAATTCAGATAATAAGTACAGGTATGTCAATATATAAAAGGGGGGGGGGATATTGCATTACATTATTACAAAATGTTCTAAAGGCACTTCAAAAAATATATATTAGCGACGCAGAAAAGGTTTCGTTACAAACTTTTTTTACTTGAACTTTATCTTCTTACTTTTTCTCTGTCTTATTTTTGTTTTTCTCTCAATTTTTTTGTTTAATTATCGCCGTAAGTTACAAGAACGAAATTCTACATATTTTTGGAAATCCAAATGGATAATATAATTTTAATATGTTCATTATCCGTTTTCGGGTTAATTTTTGCTATATTATTGTTTTTGGCTGGTGGCTACTTTTGGTGGCGTCATAAACGCTCCCAACTTCAGTTTGTCGAACCAGTTGATGACGAAGAATCTGTTTCTGATAGCATAAAGTAAGTAGTAAATAAGAAATTGCAATTGCAATATGTAGCATATATAATAATTTAATGGTAATACCATAGTCTTCCACATACGGTTATCCAAGTAAATCAAGAACAAAAGTCAGAGGAAAGAGCTCCAAGCTTATTAAAAATTAATGGATTATTTAATTTAAAAGCTCCACTTATTAAGATCAACCCACCACCTAGTATTTGCTCCGATGGTTCATCTGTAAGTAATTCTAAAAAAAATAGTTGAAAATATAAATAAATTTGATTTCGAAGGCCCGAAATATTGACGATGGAGAGATCTATATAGAAGATAACGAAGAATATGTTGGTCAAATTCATTTTTCTGTAGAGTATGATTATCAAAACACGACATTAGTTTTAAGGTTTTACAAGGAAAAGAACTTCCAGCTAAAGATTTAAGTGGAACCTCAGATCCTTACGTAAAAGTTACATTGCTTCCAGATAAAAAGCATCGTTTGGAAACTAAAATAAAAAGACGAACATTAAATCCTCGATGGAATGAAACCTTTTATTTCGAAGGTTTTTCTACTCAAAAACTACAAAACAGAGTACTGATAAAATAGAAATCGAAAGTATTACTTATAATTAATTATTTACAGGTTATTCATTTACACGTTTTTGATTATGATAGATTTTCTCGAGATGATTCTATTGGAGAAGTTTTTATGCCAGTTTGTCAGGTATTTTCAAAATCAATTTCAATAAATAATTGATTTTATTTTCGTGCAGGTTGATTTGAGTAGGAAACAAACCTTTTGGAAAAGGGGGGGGGGCCGTTGTGTATTGTATTCTTCCACGAAGGATAACACTTTTCAGTTTTTTTTTATTTTACAATTAATTTATGTTTTATTATATATAATATATTATTAATATTTATTGAATGCAGAAAGATATTTTGTTTTTAATTATTTATAACAAAAATAATTGTTCCTTACAATTTTTTGATTAATATTTCGTAAAAGCTTTTTATGCAGAAAAATGCAATCCACCTTCAAAGACAAGGATGTAACAGCCCAAGCACATCTCAAGTCCTTTCTCAATCATCTTGTCCAATTCCTGAACAAAAGCCTCATCAGTGTCAACAGTGTTTAAAAAGTTTTTCAAGTAACCATCAACTTGTTCAACATATTCGAGTTCATACTGGAGAAAAACCATATAAATGCTCTTATTGCGATAGGAGGTTTAAACAATTATCACATGTTCAGCAACATACGCGACTGCATACTGGTGAACGTCCATATAAGTGTCATTTGCCGGAATGTGGTAGAGCTTTTATCCAATTGTCTAATTTGCAACAACATCTACGAAATCATGATGCACAAGTTGAAAGGGCTAAAAATCGTCCATTTCATTGTAATATCTGTGGCAAAGGATTTGCAACCAGTCTAGTTTACGCACACACACATCTAAAGAACTCCAATTACATTTGGGTGTACTTCAGCAACACGCGGCTTTAATTGGTGGTACAAATGCAACTACTTGCCCAGTCTGTCATAAGCTTTTCTTAGGTGCTGAAGCACTAATGGAACATATGAAAACTATGCATAATCATGGAAAAGTTGAAGGTATAATATATATTACTAATTATTATTTTTTTTTATTAAAAGCTAACTAAACTATAACAACGACATCTTCTGGGAAAATGATTGATTTGGTTTGAGTCTGCGTTTACTTATTATTTTTTATTCTCTTTAATAAATAAATAGATAATACTGGTTTTTCTACTATGTTTTAGATATCGACCAAAAACCGAGCTTAAAATCCAATAATCCGGAGTCTCCTGGTTCATCCGAAAACTACCTCGCAAAGCGAAGGTCTGCAAACCATCCCTGCCCAATATGCGGTAAACATTACGTAAATGAAGGATCTCTTCGTAAACACTTGGCATGCCATCCAGAAACAGCTCAACTAACAAACAATTTAAGAATGTGGCCTTGTTCTGTATGTCAAGCTGTTTTTACTAATGAAGGTGGACTTTTATCTCATATGGACCATATGCGTATGGACCCCAAACATCAATTCGCAGCTCAATATGTTTTATCTAGAGCAGCTGCAGAGCGTCGTGAACAATCAAACTCATCTCCAAATGAGGTTACCGAGCCAAATAATAACAGAACCGAACAAAATAATATGAATTGCTTGGTTCCAAATAAAAACCAAATAAATAAAGATTCCACGGACTATGAAGAGAGAATACCAGTTTTGATACACGGGAAATTATTAGGTAATATTTTGCAGAATTATATATTATATATATATATATAAATAATCTTTAGATAACAACAACTTTACCAATCACAACAACAATTTATCAACTTCCGGAACAACAGACCATTCTACCTCTCTGTTGCCTTTTCATGCAGCCAATCCTAAATTAATTGAAGACGTTCCGTACCAAATGCAACAAATCACAATTTTAATTCCCTTAATCAGGAGTTATAGACTTTTTTGTAAATAGTGATATAACTATTTTTGTATTTTTTTTTATTATTTTAATTGTCGTCTTGTAAAAAGTTTATTGTAAATATATGCCCTTTGTGTTATTTATCAAGTTCGGGACACGAGATTCAGATTCAAAAGTACAAGAAGCAAATTTAAACAAATGTATGTGACTATTTGAATTAATAAACTTTATATTTTAGGGGTTTTATGACTTTTATTTAATAGGGGGGGGGGACTTATTGTTTGATGTCTCTTTGAAGTTTTTTGGAAGTGAAATGTTTTTCCTCTCTCTTGATAATTTTGAAAAATTTAACATGAATAACTTACTTTTTAAAACTGAAAAGAAAATTGAAACTCATTCATTGTTTCTTGATAATCGAATAATATATCCTACTGGAATGGGATTTCCATTAGAACTTTCCGCTCAAGGAATGTCTGCAAATAAAATTGAATTTGATTACAATCGTCTCGACAACAAGTGGTTGCTAAAGATCATTCCATCATTTGATGTTTCTATTAGCGCATCAATTTCAGTTGACTTTTCTGTTTTCAAAAACGGCCTTAAAATATCGTCAGAGGCACACTCGGCTACTGGCGTAGATGCTGAATTATTAATAGACAAGAATACAATCGATAATATGTCTTCCGTGATGGGAAATATCAATTCATTATATGGAAATTTGACAAACAAAATATCTAAAAGATCTACTAATACGCAGTCTAATGAAAAGTTCATTTTAACTCTTAATATTCCACGTTCTAAATTGAACATTTTTGAATTTAAACATTCTATTGCTTTTATTCATCAGGAACCGGATAAAGAAGAGAAAAAAACTCTTTTAAAGCCTAAAAAGAAAAGAAATTCACAAGATCAATGTTTTGAGCAATTGCTAATGTTTGGAGCAAAACTTTGTTATCGAGCTGATTTTTCTGATTTTGAATACTCCGACTTTTTCCTCACACTAAGCTTAGAAAATAAACTTAATTTGTTGGTTCCCATGTTAATGATGGTAACCATCAAAGTTTTGTTTTGGTATATGATACTCCAAATAGTAAAAATCAGCACACAACTAAATTAACCACAAGTCTTGGATTAATTCCCAATACTTTCGCTAGAATAGAGTTGGAGTTAGCAAATATAAACAAGTTATTTGCACTAGAATTGGGCTTAAATAATAATGAGAACGAAAAGTCATTATATTTCAAGCAATCTGAGAATTCCCAAGTGACTGTTTATAAAGCAGGATTAACAAAATCATCGAATGAATATTATCCTGTTCTTGAGGTTGATATTAATGGTCATAAAGAACCATCAATTGCTGGATACCGTGTGTATGGAAAGGTGATTATTAGTGGTGATATATATATACTTCAAAATATTAAGTTAACAAGTCCATCCACTGAAATTACAACTTTAGATGGAAAAATATCAGTTGGAAAAGAAGTAATTCAAACTGACCTGAAGTTGAATAAAAAAACATCTTTAAAATGTACACTTGATTTGAGCGGAAATCCAGTATATAAATTGGGTTTATTCATAGATGAAAATGGAGCCGAATTACATTTTGGAAATGGTGAAATTGGGGGCTTAATAAAAGGTGGCGATACCAATGTCAAATTGTCAAGTAAATTTGACAAGGAAAAAATAGATATCCATTTAGAATGGACAAATAAAAATGCTAAATATTTAGAAATACTTTTAAGTGGAAGAAAAAATGCAGACATTTCAGAACTTACTATTTCTTTTGAAAAATCTGGAGGAAAATCTGCGGGTCTTACCTTTGCTATAAGTAAAGATGTGGAATTTAAAGGACGTGCATTTGTTAATAGACATTCTATTGAAATTAAAGGGAAAAAAAATGGAAACAAAATAAATGGTCTACTAAAAACGTCTTCTGGAATGGAAGTATCAATAAATGGAGTTGTTAGCGAAAAGTTTTCTTTAAATGAACACTTTGTAGAATTACAAGGTAAAATTAAAATTAATAACGACATTGGCGAAGTACTTGGAGACTTAAGACTTCAGCTAATAATGAAAAATATTTATCTGACGCTGTGATAACCCATAATAGTGTTGATGTTTTTATTTGGAATGCAGATATTCACAAACCAATTGATAAAGTAATGAATGCAAAGGGAATTTTTAAATTAAAAGACGTTATAAACACATCAATAACTTTTAAATTTAATCCAAAAAATGGAAAAGGTGAATCTACAATAGTTACATCCTTAATGGAAGTTCAAGATGAGATAAAAATAGGTGCAAAATTTTTAAGTTTAATGCCAAAACTGGAAGTTGAAACTATAGTGAATATTGGATCCGAAAAAAAATATACATTAAAAACAGAAAATATTTTAGATAAATCTAAATTTTCTTCTAAAAATGTAGTGCTTTGGAATAGTTCAGATAAAAAGGTTCAGCTAGACATTATTAGTAATTTTAAAAATGAAGATATACACAGTGAAATCAAATTAACAATTCCTGAAAAACAACTAATAGGAAAGTTTGATCGTAAGAAGACAAAATCTGGAACATCAATTGATTTTGCAATAAATGACGATAAAAATATTTTTAGCGCTTATGGAAAATTGGAAAAGCACCAAAGAAATGCTAAAGCAAAAATTGGAATGGCATCAGATTTCATTAAGTTTGACAGTAATCTTCAAAAATTAGATAACGTTGTATCTTTTGAATTCATTAGCGAACAATGGAATTCAATTGCGTCTGTAGGACCCAATGAAATAAAATTCAAGCTAAATGATTTACAGTTTGAAGGAAAAAGAGAAAAAAATATAACTTCGATTTTCGTTAAAAAAAATAATTCATTTTTAAAAAGTTCAATTATATTGAATAGCGGCTATGTTAAATATGAACACGAATCATCTTTAGAAAAACTACGCTCCGTTGTGTTAGTGTTTGATCATAATAAAAATAATGAATACAAAGTTTCAATTCTAATTAATAAACAACAATTTGGTATTGACTTTAAACATGAAAATAAATACTTAGAACTTACCATAATCACACATCCAAGCAAAGCAAAGTTTTAGCGAAAGCTGATGTTGAAATAGAAAACAAAAAAGGAAATTGGTTCATAGAAATTTTAAATTTCAATGAATTTTCCGGAAAACACACAGGCAGTTTTGATTTACAAAATATTCAAAATTCGAAAGCATCTTTAAATTTAGAATTTAATAAAAAAATGATTTATCAATTAGATATTGTATCTAAGGAAGAAAAACTTTTGATAGATATTAAAGGCGAAAAAGGAAATATTGTAAGGGGATCTTTAAATTACGCAATAAATCAAGAACCTCACAAGTCATTTATTGAAGGACAAGGTGAACTTTTAGTAGGTGAAAAAGTTACACAAGCTAATTTTAAAATAATGCAACAAATATTTACAACATCAATTGACGGAGAGTCTGGAGTAAAGTTTTCGTTTACTGGTAATTTTGAGGACAGAACTACTATAAACTTTATAAAGTTTTCTGATCATGAAGTGCATGGAAAATTTTGTTTGTGTGATGACAAAAAAGAATGTGCAAATGTAGAGTTGGAAAGTAGAGAAGGAAAGTTATTGGCAATAATAGATTTAAAAACTTTTGGAGTTCCATATGAATTTGATTTGAAATCGAAGTTCAAACAAGAATTGCTTTTCGATGCAAGGCTTATAGACAAGAATAATAAAGAAGTCTACAAAGTCTCTAGCACCATTTCTCCATTATCACAAAAATTATTATTTAAGATAAATTCTAAGGAATTTTGGATTCAAGCGAATTCAAAGTTACCAGAAAATGACATATATGGTTACTATGAAGAAAGATTAGAAATTGGATTTGACAAGGAAGAAAAAACTAAATTAATATGGACTGCAGATGTAACAGAGAAACAACTTAAGCTTTCTTGGGAATGTATAAATCCTCAAATGAAAACACTATATTTAGTTCTAGATATTTATAGTATTGCTGACCGAGAATTAAAAGCCAACATTATTTGTGATATATTTGATCAAAAGGATAAAGAAATAAAAATTTCTTTAGAAATGAAGATTTTACTAATTTAAAAGCTCAACTTACATCAAAAGGCATGAATATGAATAAGATGATACAAATAAAGAACGTTGAAACACCTGCAAGAGAAGTAGGCTTACTTGTGGAAAATGGAAATATTGAAATTCTATCATTAAAAGCGGAAGGAAATATTAAAAAATTCTCTTTAAAAAGCTCAATATTCAATAATGATATAATAAGTATTTCTTCTGAAATTAAAGCAGACAACTGTAAATTTGTTGCCAATGTTTTTGGAAAGGAAAATTTAATTCAATTTTCAAAAAGCGAAAAACATTTAAGAGCTAATTGGGATTTAAAAGGAATTTTACTTGCTGAAGCTTCAATAGCTCCAAGACATCAAATAACTCTGAAAATTTCGGAAAAAGGTGGAATAGTGTTTGGAAGGTCTGTTTCCTTGGAAAAAGGGAAATTATTAGAAACTACAAAAGAAGGAGACATTGATCAATTGAATAAAATATTGGTAAGATTTTTTTATATATTAAATGTTTTCAAATTTAATGTGAGTTTTCAGGTTATAATTAAAGATGATTTCCACTCAACATTAAATTTAGCAGAGAAAAATATTTTGGATGCAAAAAATAAAATTGATCAGCATTTGGACCAAAACATGAACATTATAAATAAAAGTCTTCCAGACTTTAAAGCTGTTAAAGATTTTTATGGGAAAAAAGTGAGTGATATTTCCATTGAAATTGAGAAAGATATTGGAAATATTGGATTATACTTCCGAGAATAGTAAGTGATTAGTAAATGTCAAAAAAATAAAAACTTATGTTTTTTTTTTTATTTTTAGCAAAGAAAGCTTTGAGATGATATTTCAAAGTTTTATAAATTTTTGTCACGAAATTCATAAGTTAGTTACAGAATTTAATAAACTGCTATGTAAAGTTTTCAGTGAGCAAATAATACCTGCACTCAAGAGCATAATTCATAATATTACAGATATTTTCGAATTATTTGTAACTACAATAATTAAGAAAATGGAATCTAGTGATTTTCACCATACATAAATATTGCAGCTCCCATAATTGAATCATACATTGACTTCATTGCAAGTTTAGTTGGAGAATTTGAAACGCTATACAAAGAATATGAAGATATTCGAAACTTAATACCTACATACAATGAAATTGTATCTAAATTAAATAACAGTATTGGAGATTTCAAGCCATCTGAACAATTTCTTGAATTATTACACAGCGTTTTATTACAAATAAAATCTTTAGCACCAGAAACCACAGAATTTTGTGATAAATTATATAATTATTTCCAAAAGAAATTATCTGGTGAAAAAGTTGACGATTTTATTATAATAAAGGAGCTGTTGAATATACTAAAAACTTCTTTACCTTTGGAGTACCATTTGCTTGAAAATATTTCTGAAATAGATTACACTTCAATTCCTAAACTAAGTTTGTCAATATTTAAGCTAATTGAAAATTTACCAATACTTCACAATCTTCATCTTACGGGACACATATTGCCTAGTGGCGGATTTATAAGCTTCGATGGAAAATTCTCTTTCTACAACAAAAATTGCAAATTAATTTTTGCTCAAGAATACACAAATAATAACTTCACAGTTTTGGGTAATATAAAAAATGGACAATTGAAATCTATTTCTTTAGTGGAGAAAGCATCAACTATTGAAATTTTAGACAACGGTAATGTGAAAGTAAATGGCAAAAACGTAGAGTGGCCAGTTGTAATAGCTGGAAAGGTAATAGCGTTAAAGGAATGGAATAAATTTACCATAAAAGGTCTTGAATCTAATGTCGAAATAAACTGTTTCAATAGTCTAAAATATTGTCATGTAACTGTTAGTTATAAATACACAGGAAAACTTCGAGGTATTCTTGGAAACGGCAACGGAGAAGTGTTTGATGATTTTATTTTGCCAAATGGACATATTGCTGAATCTGAAGATAAATTTTTTGCGGCATATGGAATTGGGTCTTGTGAAGAATGGGTACCAAAAAAAAGCCAAATATGCCAAAATTTATTTACATGGGACTCAACATGTCAGTAGCTTTCCCCTTTATTAATAACATAGGATTCAAAAGTGCTTGTGGAATTATATCAAAATGCGATATTGCATTCTCTTATGTATCCGCTGCAAATTTAAGAAGAATTCCGATCGTACTTCCAACAGAATGTTTAAAATGCGAAGAAAAAAAAGATTTTGGTGAAGAATTCGCAATAAATATTCCAACGAATAAAGCTGATGTAGTTTTCATTATTGATTTAGATGTTCCTTCTCAAGTTCTACAAGATTTAGTAGTTCCAACAATAGCTAATACTCAAAATGATTTGAAAGACAGAAATTTTAATGACATTAATGTTGGCATAGTTGGATATACTACCAAATACCCAGAACCCATTATTCTAAGTGCAAATATAGAAAATTTTTCAATAAATGAACCTAAGTTAAATTACTTTGAACAACTATTTCCAAATTTAATAACAAAGTCAGATGAAAAAGCTTTCGAATTAGCAATGCGTTACCCATTTAGAGCACTTGCAACGAAAACAATAATCGTAATAAGAGCAGATGGACTAGTTTTAAATATTGGAAATGTGGGCCGAGCAATATTATATTCAGCTGCCGCGGAAATGAGAGGAATTTTATTGCAAGTAGTTCAGCCTGTATCTGGATTAAGTGAGGATGTGATTGGTAAGAATGTTTACATGTCAGAATTAAGAATTTATAAAATATTATATTTTTTTAAGGATTTAATAGTAAATTAATAGTCCCACTGAAAGGTCCCAAGGATGCCAAAAAACGCGCGAACTTGAAATACACACCGAATGTTAGCATAGAAAATGTTTTGCAATCTGGAGGATGGGTTTTTGACTTCAATAAATTTACCGCTTTATCAAATGCTAATGATAAAAAATCTTTCGTTCATCAGTTAACATCTTCAATTGCCGAAAATCTGTTTAGAACAGAAATTAGTGGAAATTGTAAATGCTTAACCTATGACGGTTTAACTGGTGTAAATAGCTGCTTAGTCATAAAAAATATAAACACTTCAAAGAAAATAAATCTGGTGGAAGGCGATGATGAATTTAATATATTTATATCAAATTAAAATTGTGTTTATAATTTGTTACAGTTAAATATATATGTTCTTATTATTTTAATGCTTTCTATTGTATATATTTTACATATTCTAAGAAAATATGACAAAGCAACTTATGTTTGGGAGGTACTTAGGAAAAATCTTCAAATTACATTTTAATAAATATCAATATAAGGGATGGTTAAGAAATGTAAAAAAAACAACATATATTTCTGT
>HF911202.1:3700-14644 GCA_000341915.2 Megaselia scalaris
GGGGGGGGGGGGGGGGGGGGGGGGGGGGGGGGGGGGGGGGGGGGGGGGGGGGGTACTTATAACAGTGGTCCAATATGAAAGACTATGATTGTGAAAGGACACACTTTCGGAAAGAACCATCTTTGCAAATGTCAGACCGTGAGTCTGAAATACCGCATTCTCACCAAGGGTAGCGACAAATCAGACAGTGATCCTGACGGAACCAACTTCTCACCAAGGTTTGTGAGAAGTCAGTCTGACAGAACCATCTTCTCTCCTATTGCCGTGACAAGTCAGACAGTGAGTTTGAAAGAACATAACTATCTTATCAACAAGAGTCTTGACATTTTGCACTAAAACATTAAAAGTGGTAGAACAAAAGTTGTTCGTATACCACTTAGGAGGCCAGAGGGGCAGCTCGGTATTATTTTGATATTGATTGAAGGTAATTGAAGAATCATATCCTTCAATTACCGACAATTCTTAAAATTAACAGCTTCTAATCAACTTTTTGTGAAAATCACAGACAATATTCCTCTAACTAATATATGTAGATTGTAAACCGCCCACACAGAGCTCATCCTTTAATGTAATTTACAATAAGGAAAAAATAAATGCAGATAATTAGATTAAAAAAATGTAAAATCAGCTAAATCTCATTAATGCCATGGCATAAAGTTTATAATTATCAAAACAATTATCTCTATTAAAAACAATGTCCTCTGATCACCGTTCCGTGAAACATTGTTGTGGCCATGAAAGTCAAAAGACTTGAATCTGTGTTTTTAATCTTCTTCCAGAGACCAAGAGCTAAAAACGTCCCTAATTATTCTAATTAATTCAAATGCCTTCAAATAATTAAAATTTTATTTAAATTTACCTTTCTTCGTTATTTGAAGAAAAGAAAAGCAAAATCAATAAGGACTGTTTTATGTGCTGTGCGTAACTTTGCTTTAACAATGAAAGTATATATACTAACTTTCTGTTACTAGTTAGTTAATATAACCCCGTTTACATCATTTCACTTCGTATAATTTCCATATCATTATCTTTATATTTGCTCAGAGACTATATCATTTCCGTTTATTCTTTATCTCTTTGTTCAGTGCTCATTTTAGCTTAAATACACAAGGAAAAGACAGAAATAGCTGCTTTAATGTTTTGCTTCCTTAATTTTGAGTTATTTTTAGGCTCTTAAGGTATTTTTTTCTAGCTCTCCTGGAATTCTGGGAATGGCTATATGTGTTATTAGGGTTGTTCGTAATACTGTGGTAGCTTTCTAATGGGAAATTGGATTGATTACACCTAATTTTCTTCAATTACAATCAAAACTGTGTCATTATTGGCTATTGTATGAAATATCCATACATAATTTGTGTTATATACATAAATTACGTAATTTACGCATAATTCTGTAAATTCTGCAAGTAAGAACTAAATACTTTATTTTACCCATTCATGTTATGGTTTCCACATATCTAAAATTTATTATTCATACACTCAAAAGAAAAAGTTCAGAAAAAACTGCATTTCATGTGGGGGGGGGGGTTATGTCCATTCTTAACTACTGCTGACGTTATCACATGAGAGCTTAGCGCTTCCAATTTGCAAATTCTTCAATTCCATGCTAAGATTTATGTATTTCATTAGGAAGTATGATCACATCTCGTTTTCCCAGGAATAGAGATAATATTTCTTCTTTTTTATATATAAATCACATACGATTTCTTCTGAATATCTGATCGTATTTGATATGATATAAATCAATGGACTTTTCCGTTAAAATTATCTGAAGTTTTAGTATTATAGAGTAAGGCTGAGATTGAACTTTCGCTTAAAATCGTCGGTAGTTGACGAATCGTAGGCGATAATACCAAATATTGCGATCTATATATGAGAAAAACATTATATGAGAAAAAACTAAAACCTACATTCTACTACTAAATAATGCAATATCTTCTCTTTTTTATATAAATTCAATTAAACTGTTCCATTCATCAAGATCATCGGTAGTTGACGAATCGTAGGCGATTTTTCTGAATATATTTTATCGTAAGTGCCTTGGGCGATTTTAAAATTGATTTTTCTGTATAAAACTCTCCCTCTTTATTGTTTTACCAAAAAGGATCACTACCTACAACAATTAAAATCAACATTTTCCTACTACTAAATAATTCAATTGACTAACACCAAAATTAAACAATAAATTAAATACTAAATAGCTGTAGAGCCTCAATTAACTAAAACAGCTAAAACAAAGTAATTGCCTGATGTCCAATAATGTAATTGGTCCATTAGAAAAGTACCACCGGAAGAGTCCATTAAACTAATGGGACACAATAAAACTAAAAGCAAGTAATCTAGGAAAGCGCAATGAGAAAAGCCGCATCCTTTCTATTTGTTTCCGAGAAAATATGCAAATAAAAGGACATTTCCTTTTTTATTTAAATTTTATTTGAATTTACATTCGTCCTTTAGATGTCCCTCCGGAAATTCGACTACTTTTTTTGTTTCTATCCCTGCAGAAACACTTACGTTTTATTCGCTTTGCTTTAAAGGAAAGGGTTCTGTATTTGTTTAAAATTAAGGATTTGAATTCTTTTTAATATTTTATTGTATTTAAATTGTAAATCAAAAGAACATAATTAAGAGATTCAAAGAAAACTAAATTATTAGAGCGCTTTTTAATGAGGCAATTTATAGTATAAAAAATCCAGCTGTTACTCTTGGGTCTAGAATTGAATCTGATATCCTTTTCCACTTTTTCATCCGAAGGAACCAACTTCATAAAGCATATGTCACGATACTAGGAACTGGAAAAGGGATTTGTATCGATATATAGAGCGTGGAACGAATGGAAGAAGGATCCCAACCGACATTGTGTATATATTTGTGTTTTATGTTTGGGTTTAGAATACACACCACACCGTCTGTTTAGTTTTCCTCAGACTTTGTTTTACAAGATTATACAAATGTAATAAATTCCTGGAAACACTCTCTTGCTCGCTACAGCGATTCCTTATTTGTATTCCTTTGTATTTTCTACTATTGTTTCAAATATTTTCTGTGAAATGTATCACACTTAACTGGGCGGAATATTATGGTTCAGGAACTTGCCTAGAATGATTTGAAACAGAACCAAAAGAGACTGTGTTCCTGCACCTCACGAAATATTTGTCGTTACATAGCAATCGATTAAATTATAAAAAAAAAACTAATATATAATTTAAAATTTTAAAGAAAAAATGTAAGTTTTTATGATAGCTGCAAATTGTATGTAATTTTCCAACATAAAAAGTTCATGTCGCTTTTATTAATTGCATTCATTGAACTCGATTCAAACCTTTTACTAAATGAATGTATAAAAATGATAGTAATCAGAAACTGTCCTAAATTGTCATATGAATGTAAATTTAGATTGGAATACGGAGATAAATTTCAATACAATGGATTTGTTTAATAACGAAATTGAACAAGTTCTAATTTTTTGCTCCTATTTTGTAATTGTATAAAATGAAAGATTACAGCTTTGAAACATATATAAAAGATTATTACAATTTGATTATACCTTTAATGGGTTTTATTTAATATAAAAGGATTATGATCTTTTGATTACATTGTTTTTTTTAGAATTATGTTATAGCATCCTGTTTATGAGTATGAATGTGATTTTAGAATATATTGTTAATCGTACCATGAAAATGTTATTATTTGATACCCGTAATCAATTAATATAATTCGCCTCCGATTCGCGGCGACTTTTCACACATTCAGTTTTGTACTTCGTTACATATCGATTAGGGTCGATTAATGTTAGTAAATTTCACTAACATTCTCAAAATTTACCAAACAAACATTTTGAAAAAAAGAAAATCGTCCCGAATATGAAAAGTTTTGTTCATATAAAACAAATATTACAAGATTAATGTTTTGTCAATATATGTAAAATTCAAGAACTCTTTAGAATTTGCAATCATTTAATAAACACAAAATTTAAAAAGAAAAAAAACTTTAATATAATTTGTCGGCGGCGACGCATATTTTTTGAGCGTCGGCGGAGGTCGACTATCGACTTAGTTTTGTATTTTGTATTTTTGATTCTTTGCTCAATATTTTCTTTCCAGTAAAGCTTTCTGTCTAAAATTACACCCAAGTGCTTGGCTTGGCACTACTTGAGAGTTTAAGCTCCACTCCGTCGACCATTAGGAGTCTAAACACAGGAATACGATGGCTATTAGTAAAAAGATCAAGTTCGGTGTACCATTGACACCAAGGCCCTTGGTTGCAGTCTATTTACTGCAACAAATGGTTTTATAGCCCATTTCAACCTCTCATCTGAAACAATTATACATCCATGAGAATATTAGACTTCCTCACTATCTTCAGTCCAGCTAACGTCTGGTTTCCGGATATACCCTAAAATCACCTTCTCTTTAGCTAGAATCTTTCTCAGTTTAGACGTGTCATTGCAGTTTTCGATCTCCTCACAGAAGGATTCGATGAAGTCTCCAATTAGCTTTTCTAATATGATATTCTAGATTCCTCTTCTCTTTCTTATCATTTTTCCTTTTCTTGGGAAGATAGATTTTTATCTCGTCATCTAGATCATTGAAATTGCTAAAGTTACTAATAACAAGAGAAATATTTTTGTAGAAAAGACTTGAAGGATTCCCAATTAGTTTACCCTACAATCTGAGAAATAATCCTCTTCTATCACTCTCCATCCAGAGACCTTACTGCTAAGATCTTGTGTGTCTGCTAAAAACCACGCAAAAATAAGTCGCTTTTAGCGATGGTCGACGCGAACATTTTTGACGACGGTCGACTACGGCTTATTTTGTTCGTCGACTGAGGAATCTGATTCAATTAGAACAAAATCGCTTCATTCATTATATTGTGAAGACACAATACATAGTCGACGAACAAAATAATTCATAGTCGACTGCCGCATCTTACACAAACATAAAAGATAAAAAACCGTAAGACAATTTAAAAACCTAACCCGATTTTTTTCTTAAAAAGGCTGGCTTAAGCCGATAATTTTGTTTGCCTTAGATTTTTTTTATTCGGCTTCATTAATTTTTCAAAAAAAAATTTTTATAATTGTTTTCTTCTTATTATTTCCCTTACAATTTCTTATCAGTCAGTCAATCAGTCAGTGATTTTTTTATTTTTAGAGTTTTTATTGTTAATTGTCGTTAGTAAATTCAGAACTTTTTCAAGCTTTCAATTTTAGTCGAATTAAAAAAAATAACACCTATGATTATAAATATATCTGACTATGAGTCGACTCTCGTCGCCGTCGATTTTTATAAAAATAAGTCAAATTTGATCGTCGTCAAACAATGTAGTTGCGTCGTCATCGCCAAATTTCATCGACTAAGAGCCTGGTTCACTTTAACGCTCAATTTTTTTTGAAATATTGTATAATTCCGAAAATTGGCCTACTATTCACCGCAAACGTTTTACAACTTTCAAGAAAAACAAAGGTTTTTTTTTGTTCATATAATCTCAGAGCAATCATAGGAGATATTTCTAATATCTTAAATTAACAACATATCTGAAGTTAGTCAATGATGATATTAAATTTTAAAGAACTCTTCCTTCTGCAGCTATTAAATTACAATCTCTATTCTACAAAAACCAAACACAATAAAATAATCCCAGAGTGCTATGTAAACATTTCACCTTAAAAACTGCAACACGGAAAAGTTCACGCTAAAAGCGTTGCCATTTGGGATTCAACTTTTATGAAGATTTGAGTGCTGCAACAGATCCTTGCTTCCGTAGAACAACTTTCTTGTGTCATCTACATAATTTGTACAAATGAATATTTACTTCAAGAACATCCCAAAATAGTCACAATCTTTTTAACAGAATATATTGTACCAACAAAGGCTCAAGGGTACACGGCTCCTATACATGTGATTGCATAATTCTGGGGTGTTTCTTCCTTAATGAATACGAAAAGTAAATATCAAAGTGAATAATATCACATTGTCAACATTTTCAAGCAACGTGGAATTTTAAGGAGTAGAAGAGAAAGTATTAAGTAATCCTATAATTCCCAAAACACAAAAAAAAAGTTCAGGAAGGAAGAAGGATGAAGAAAAAGTTCCTTTTAACGTTCATTTTCCCATTTTTATTCTTTGTCTGAACGTAGTTAGCATTAGAAATAACACCTGCTAGCTAAGCATTCTACATGATTCTATGAATAATTTTTCTCTTCTCTTTGTTTTTTGTGGTATTTACTAGGTGTTGCACTTTGAAGATACGGTTGGTATTACGTTGGTTTTACGTTTATTTTTAAATTTAATCTTTTGAAATCAGTTTGCTTTAAAATACAAACATTGAATTTAAAATGTTTTTATAAAAGTTTTCTTCAATGTTTGAATTACTTCTGATGGTAATAGATGGATGTGTTTTATTAAGGCTTGTGATTTTGTGGTATTAGCAGTAGAAGGTTAGTCTACATGGCTTGCATTCAGATTTGTTTAAGGTTGTTAATTACCAGGACGAAATCGAAGGATTTTGAAAAATATGCAAATGCAGATTATATTCATTTGGATATTAGGAAGATTTCGAATAGCGATTACAAGCCTGAAGAAAGTAAATGCATAACATGTCTTATCCATAAGAAAAGAGAAACAAATCAGAGCAAACAGCCTGCCCAACATATACAGCATTAATGAGCGCCTGAAACTTCGCATTGCTTTACTATACAATAATGGACTACGTCATTCTTTAGAGCTTCAAATGCTCGGACAGATCACATAGCTACACACATTTCCTCTTCATCGATTTCAAGTAAAAGGATGAAACTCCATCAAGAAATGAGCTGCAAACGGGATAACAACAATTTTCCAAACCTGATTCCATCAAGATGATATATTGTCATGATCATATTTCAAAGCCCTATTGGAAATGATTATTAGAGATGCGGAATATAAAACTAAATTGAAAGGATTCCATTTAAATGAATTGTTCAAATTGTAGTCACTCTCAGGTCAGTTAATAGATGTCTAAATCTCTAATGGATAATATCAGTATCTTCTACAATTGTATTGATATATCTTCAAGATTAGTGCCTAAGAAAAAGTTCAAATGTGACAAACCAGGACAAGAAAATAGCAGCTCTAGCAGCGATTATATTGGAAAATTATATTAAGCATCTTTTATTACACATTTGAACATCGTGTTGCAAAAACCCTATATTCTTTATAACCAATACAAATTGGAAAAAAAAATTGGTTCTTCCAGACCCACGGTCCGTCTTGTCAAGACTCTGGGTTAAGATATGGTTCTCCCTGATTCACTGTCTGTCTTGTCACCACATTCACTGAGACTAGTTCTTTCTTAGATCACTGTTATAAGTAAGTTGGTCCTTCGAATGTCATATTCTCTTCTCATTATTGACCAGTGTCAGTAGGAATTGGTTCAGAAGAAGGTTTGTTTGGCAATCTACTACAAACGCTACTTGTCACTTTCAGAACAAGGATTTTCCATTGATAGTCACTTCTTCTTTTGGGCAACGACTGACAAAAGGTAGCTTGTTCTTCGATGTCAGAGTCTCACTTTGGGCTACTGTTAGATGAAAGTTGGTTGTTGGTCAGTGAATTTGTTCATAGGCTTACATTCTCACCACACTTTCTCACTTGAATTTCAGACAATCTTTCTATCAGAAGAACAGCAACTCACAATGAGGATGTGTCATTAGCCATAGTAGGACAGTTACTGGTGATGGGCAAACCTTCTTCTGACAGTGACCAATAATGTGAATGAGACTGTTGAATATCAGGTATCTTGGAACAGTCGTTTAAAGAGAGGCAATCAAATAAAGTATGAAGTTGACTGTCGAAGGACCAGCTTTCTTGTAACAGTGACCAAGAATAACTGTCGAAGAACCAAGTTTCTTTTAACAGTCGGCCAATAAGGGACAAGGTTTGTCGAAGGAAAAATTTTATTCTAATAATCGCAATAGTACTTCATCTCCACTTAGTCTACCTTTAAAATATTATACATCTGAAACGACATATGATCATATGTCCTAAAGAAGCTATCTGTGACAGTCCCCAAGCCAAGTTTAGTATTTCTACACCACATAATCTGCCCGTCTTAACGGTCTTCAAACTAAATGTTCTACTACGACGACAAATACCAATGACAGCTTTTAGAATAAAACTAGTACATCTGTCACGAAGACACCACCTATGGCTCAAATCAAATCTTATTCTCCTGTCCTAAAGATCTGTATCAGTTCTCAAATCTATAGCAGAAGTCTAACTAAATCACAAATGACAGTTATCAAACGATGGCTGGTACTTCCGCCCAAAGAAACGTCATATTGCAAAAATCAAACGATATCTGGTACATCTGCACAAAAAGAATCGATCTATGACAGTTCTCAAAAGCTCTACAAAATATACATATGACAGTCCTCAAACTAACATTACAGCCTATTACGCCCTTTCGAAGAAATCATGTACATCTTTCATAAAGAAACAACAGAATTAAAATGAATCTTGTACTTCTACCCAAAGGAGTGCCCTATTAAGGTTCTCGATGCAAATCTTGTACTTCTGTTTAACTAACTGACCTATGATAGTAATCAACTACATCTGGCACTTTTGTACCAAAGAACCATGACAGAAGTCTAACTAAATCTAGTACTTCCGATCAAAAAAAAAAAAAACAACCTATGACAGTCTTCAAACTAAATTTTGGGAATCAGTCTCGAAGACCTATAACATGGTGTAAATCTCCCACAAAGAAACGACAGAACTTAAATGAAATCTTGTAGTTCTACCAAAAGGAGCGACCTCTATACAAACCTTGTACTTATGCCTCAAAGAACCGACTTATGACAGTCATCAAACTACATTTGGCACTTTTGTACCAAAGAAATTAATTATGACAGAAGTCTATCTAAATCTTGTGCTTCTGTCACAAAAAACCTTCCTATGACAGTAACTATGACAGAAGTCTAACTAAATCTTGTGCTTCGGTCACAAAAAAACTTTCCTATGACAGTCCTCAAACCAAATGTTGTTCTCTTGATCCAAAAAACCGAACTACGACAAACCAAATCTATACTTCTGTACTTCTTATACTTAAGACTTATAACAGCCTTTAGAACTAATATTGTAAATCTTCCAAATTTTGTATTTCTACCCAAAATATTGAGCTATGAAAGTCCTCGAAACTTCTAGACCAAGGAACTGATCTCTGACAGTCATAACAAAAGGATTGGGACGGCGATAAAGTTCTCACATTTCAAGACATTTGTAACGATAGCCATCGTTAATTGGTTTCAGCCGAATCCCAAGTAAAAATATGCGTATTGAGGGGAAATCGATGCGGGCAGGGTTAATAAATATTGTAAACATAAAAGTAAAAGAAAATAAAAAGTAATTGTAAATTAGCAGCCAAATAGATAGGTCAGAGAAATATCAAGTGTTTTTATTATATTTCTGTGTCTAACCCTGTGTGTCTTTTCCAACTAACATTCTCACCAGGACTTCAGTGTGCCAGCGATGGATCTGGGAAGCAACCCCGGGTTTGTGTTTTTAACCCGAGTGCAGCGAGCTAGCAGATGAAAGCTCCCAGACTCAAAGGATATTCAAAGCTACCCTGTGAAGTCAGTCTTCTCCAGCCATCCCAGTGAGGGACTTCATTGCGCATTCTCCAATATCCTCCACTTGAAGTTTTGGGAAGCTAGTCTAACACCTGTTGTCAAGGAAGTTCCTACCGATCTTATTTCTGATGAAGGTCCAGAGAAAATGGTGAAGAAAATATCATTGAGATGGGTGCCAGTAATTTGCAGGCAATACAGTTTGATCAAGAAACAGTTCGGTGTGAATGCTATCTTATATGGGAAACTGGAGGACGATATGTATGTAAAACCTATGTAATTTCTTTATTTAAAAATCAAAATCTATGTAAAATCAAAACACAATTTGAATAGAAAAAATTCTCGAAGCGTATTTTTCTGGAAATTTTCATAGAAAGTGAACTGAAAATTTTTGCTTACAGCGCAATTTAAATTTTTAGTCAATAAAGAGATGAAATTTATGACAACATATTTTCAGGGTTTTACGGGAAAAATGGAAATTTCGATTCAGTTTTTCGTTTGTAGCTGTGGGAAAAGGATGAAGAGCAAACTAAACTAGATAGGTAGCTTTGGATTGAGCAGCTGAAACAACAGGAAAGGGTGAATTGCTTTCGATAGGGGGTGATTATTGAAAGTGGTTTCCGGATTTTGGGGATCAGATGGGGAATTGAAATGGAAGTTCGATAAAAATAGATGGAACCGTCGTTTTTGTTGACATGCTTTATTTTATGGAATTAGTTTTTTTTCTATTCGGGGGGGGGGAATAAATGTATAAGAAATGACCGTTCTGACCTAAAGCGAGGGGAGGAGTAGCTGTTTATTACAAAAGAAACATCAATGCACTACAATATCCAGGTAGATTTACAAAACAACATAACCAACTCATTTTCAATCGTCATCCTCTATGCTTGACCATTTCCTAGTATCAAATTCTGCATTTGTGCATCGGTATCAATAGCTCCTTATTATTAAATCCATAATCTCATCTATTTAAGATACAATTTCGAGAGTGAAGCCCCGGCCCCTGAAACTATAAATCTTTGAATATTCAACATTCAATCAGCTTTCTTTTCAAAGAGATTAGATCCCTCTCTTTGGAAAAGCTTGCATTCTTTTGGAGTATTGGATAATCCTCAACCCAAATGAGTGTAATCCTGATTCATTTGTTGATAAGTTTCCCTTCAAGCAAGCTCAACAGTTGAATTGTCCTATGACATTGTCAAGTCCTGTGGTTAATGTCTGCGGAGTTCTTCAAGGACCAATTTTAGGACCTTTGCTGCTTTGTATTTTAGGACCTTTGCTGGAATAGCAACCAGACGGGTCCCCGGGTTGCGGATAGGGGAACACTCCTGTAC
>HF911204.1:0-14731 GCA_000341915.2 Megaselia scalaris
ACGACAGGTGATTTCTTTCAAAGATATTCATATTCATCGATTTCTTATAAAAGTGTTTCCTTTGGAAAACTTTCTTATATGGTTTCACTCGAAGAATTTTTTTTCTATTTTATTATACTATATTAGATTTTACAGACATTTTATATTCATTTAAGAGAATCTGATTTTTGTGAAACAACCACAAAAGATCTTTTGCATATGACGACATACTGGACATGCTGATCATATTATGGATAGTGCCCCATTAAAACTTTTTCGATCCCGAAAATATTTCTTAAAAATCAGATCAGATCAGTATTGCAGATTTGGAGATTTCGAAATTTGAAACCTTTCAAGATTTTATTTTTTTTGCTTGATTTCAGAACCTATATCATGAAACAATATTTTCTTTTACAGAAACAAAATAGAAAAATAAAGATATATGTGATATCTAATTTCTCAGAATCCAGCTAACAACAGTATGTCTCCCAGAGTTCACGGTTCTTAGTGTTGATGTCCATGAAGGTATTCTTAGTTCTTTGGCTTCCTTCTCAACTAAATCTATCCAACTGGCTCTTTCACAGCAGCATGTTCCAGAGCAAATGCCTGGTCCGGATCTTTTTTAACTATATCTTGATGATTATATAGCTCGTTTTCCATTGATACATACGTTCCCAAAAATTAAATGGAGCACCCTTCTCTCATACGCCGATAGCAACTTCACATTGGCGGATGTCAGAGTCCAGCGTTCTTATCCATATATCACATACAGTATCAGCTGATGGTATAGTCTAACTTCTGTTTAGCAATCTGTTTGCAAGCAGTATTCTCCTTTTCATTTCAACGCCGATGTTATTGCCTTATGTCACTTCGGAACCCAAATATATGAAATCCTTTACCATCTCGAAGTCATAGTCTTCAATGATGAAAGCTGAGCCCGATGATTCGTGATGACTTTTTACTTATAGCATACTTTTGGTTTTGTTTGTGTTCACCCTCAATCCTATCGACCAGCTTCTTGTTACAGCCCCTAAAATACTGATATACGCTCGTTGTTCATCAATGTTTATGTCGTCTGCATTTCTCAGAATTTACGTAAATTACGTAATTTACAGACGTAAATTAGATGTAACTTAAGTAAGCAATTAACCAAATACTCTTTTGACGAAATCCTCTTAGAGTCTGGAACTTTTCCTTATGCAACTTTTACAAAACAAACATGATGTATGTAAGGATCTTATATGCAATATTAAGCAAGGTATTCATCTGTAGTTGTTAAGCTCAATTCTATTCTGAAGTTCAATCATTCCATCTTTTCTTTATTCCAGATTTTTCTTAGGATTTGATGCAAGATCTTATTTAATCTTGCTCCAGCTCTTTTAAACAATTCGGAAGGGATGCTATACGTACCTGCACTTTTGTTGTTGTTGTTGTTGTTGTTGAGTCTCTAGATATCTTTATCCAAATCTGCTCTTGTTGATGGAGGGGTATCATTATTATTAAAGCCTTTGATTGATTTCCATAGTCAGGCGTACTTCCGTATTTTCATTCAGGGTTCAAGACTGGCGAGCCGCTACACTTAATGATCGACTTCACTATTGGGTTAAAGCCCGCCAAGGTAGCCATTCTTAATATAGACCGTTTACACTCCTGCACCGCTTTGATATCCGATTTAGGCACATACGTGATGTTTCGCAAGAAGTGGCCTCTCAATTTCGGTTACTTCTTGGTATCCTCCAATATTTCCCTTTAAACAGATCCTCATTTGCCGAGAGTATATATATTGAAAATGGCAGATTGTAAAAGAAAATGATGTTGTAACTCCAATGAAATTTGGTCTCAAGTTACCGAAATTAGCAGATCTCATATTGAATGTGAGGGGTCTTACTTATCAATATTCAATAATGTTCCTGGTTATGAATACTATGGGATGGTGGCTCTATCTACTTTGGGGCAATAAAAAGTTGTGTTTTTTTGTGTGTGTGCATTCAAATATATGTATATTGAACATGCCAAAAACTTTTCGCAAAATTTTAAAGCAAATAAAAGTAGAAAGTTCCTTTTTCTGCACCAATATAAACCTAGAAAAATGTTATAAAACCACAAAAGTAAAAAGGCAAACAACAGAAAAGATTTTATTTTTTGTGAGTCCTTTGAATTTTTGTTCCTAGATTTCTCTCAGAGCTTTTAAAGATGTCAGTGAACTGAAATTGATGGGAAAAATGAAAATAGGTCGACCTTGAACTAATAATTCACACATTAGGAAAATAAAAGCACCGCAGATTCTTTTAATATATATTGTAATATTCTATATAATGTATTTATATTATATAATATAATAGCAATGTTTTTCATTGTATTCAACATAATGTTTTTGGGTATTCAGACATGAAATGTGTCCTTTGTTGAATGAATGAATGATGCTTTTGACTTTTCTTCGTGAGTTCTTCTTTTCTGTGAAAATGGAAAATTGTCTTAGATGGAAAGCACTTAGGGAAATTGATTTATTGCAAAAGTTCTCTAAAAAGAAACAGGTTTACGCACAATTAACTTTGTGACAATGTAATTAATTATTTCGAACTCAAATTCGAAAATTGTTACATTTCTTTCGAATTGTTACATTTTCTTCACGACTGGTTTTCTTAATTATAATAAGATTAATGTAGCACAACATTTTTTGATTTGAATATTAAATTTATTTTCAAAATGTTATGTAAATTTTATGAGATATTACAGTTGCCCGCATTTATTTCAAAACTAAGATTCTCAACTTCCAGTACAAAAAACTGCCTTATGGAAACAACCATGTCAATGGATTGTGAAATGGGAAGCAAAATATCTTTCTAGTTCATTTCTGTGATTAACTATAAAAACATGTCCAAAAGAATAAGCATAAAAAAAACTATAGCACACCACGAATGATTTCCTAAAGAAGTCCTAATTATTTCAATTACTTACTTTGTTACTGATGAATCTTCTCTAATTTCGAAGGCATTTATGTTTGGCATCATTTTGGAGACCTGTGCGCTTAATGAGTAGAGCATCAGTTTTGCATATTAAGTTCCAGCGTTCAAAGCTGACTTTCATAAGTTTATTTTTTGAACAGCTGTTGCTCTCTTTTGCTGTTGCAGATAAGACCAAGTATATGCTATCAAATTGGAACCAAAGTCATCACGAATCATTGGGCCCAATCTTCACCATTGGAGACTATGACTCGAGGTGGTAAAGGATTTCATTTATTTGGGTTCAAAAAGTTTGACTTTAACATCCACGGACGTTAACTTGCTATCGGCATACGTAAGAAGGGTGCTGCGACTAATCTTTGGAGGTGTATGCATCAATGGAGAATAGCGGATCATGTACAACCAAGAACCATCCAAAAGACCCAAGGGGGGGGGGAGAACCAATCATCACCATGGGCTCCTATAATATTGGGGGACGCAATACATGCCTGACGCAATACATGCCTGTTCAAAAAGTATTCTTAATAAATCCAATTGGAGATAGAAGACCTCTTCGTTCAGAACAAAGAGGGCTTAATCTGGTGGAGGACGATGTAAAGTTGCTTAACATACCCAATTGTAAAAGAACATCTTAAAATCGAAGCGCTTGGAGCAATTTTGTTAACTAAGCGGAATTTGTCTGAAGGTTCATCGCTACAAAAGTAAAGTAAGTTACGTCAGAGGAACAGGGGATACAGGAATCACTTTTCACACTCTGTTCATAGGAGCAGGAAATCATCCACTGAGGAGATGTTTGTCTACTTAAACCAGCAATTTTTGTCCTTACTACGTCGTATCATGGTAATTTGTAACCAAAAACCGAAAGAAGTTGGTTAAAATAACAAAATAAAAGACGTCTTAGGACTGTTCTTAGAAGGGAAATTTGAACAATTTGGTCCTGGTCATGACCAAGTACTTGGGGGATTTCTATTGATTCCCAGAATAGTATTGATGTTATTGGCTATCATGGGCTTTCCTTGGGAACTCACAATCATTTGTGGCGTTGCTGTTTGGAATTGTTTTCTAGCTGGAATTACTTGAACTGGTTGGTTAAATTGGGCTGGATAACTTGTTGGATACTGAATGACTTGGTTAGCAATTTGGATCGAGGATTTATAATTCTGTTCTGTCACTCTGGTTGTAATTGAGCTTGTCGAATTTGATTTATTGTATTTATGTATTGCTGAGTGTTTTGGTTCCCGGCAGCTACAAGTTGTTGGCCATTTGAAGATTGGTGGGAGCTTTGCAGTTAGTTATTAATGACATGCATTGACTGCATACCTTGACTTTGATCCATGATTTGACGATCACCTGAATTGGCTTGCTGTAGTTGGTTGGTATATTCTTGTTTTCCTTGTATTGCTGTGAATTGCTGTTGAAGGTTGAATTGTTAAAGCTGACATGTGATGGTGATTGTGACCAGACATGTGATTGTGACATAGGACTGTTACATATGACTGTGACATAATTTCTTTTATATTTCGAATTTTTCAAACAAAACGATTTGATTTTTTCGTTCATTTAATTTTTGGAAAAAGCGGTCTTTCCTTCATGGCACGAAATCTATTTTAAGGGAACCATGGCTATTTGCTTTCTTTCAAATTTGTTAAGATTCGTAAAAAAAACATGTTTATTCCAGTATTTGTCTGGCATGTGACTGTGACATATGACTAAGAATGTAACTTTAAATGTTACAAGTGACTGTAACAGTGATTGTGACACGTGAATGTAACTGTAATTCGATGTTTTCGATTTCGATATTATAAATTTTTGTGAATACGAAACAATAGTTTTTTTTTTTATTTTTCGAGTTCGTTTTTTTAAACTGCATTATTTCATTAAACTGTAGTTTTTTTTTTTTAATTTTCTTCTAAAATACTGAAAGTAAAGTTAAAAGTTAAAGAGCTGTATTCAGAAGATTGTGAAGTAAACATTGGATATTACCAAACATAGATCTTTAGATGACATAATGAGTTTTGAAACATTTGACACCGAAACAGTTTTTGTATAAAAATTCAAATCGAAATTCAAATTTTTCACATCTTAGTTCAACATTGCAGACATTTCTCATTTAAAACTTTTTCTTGATTATTATTTCTGAAAATATCGCAAGGGAAAACCTCGCAGTGATGTAAAGCTGGAAAAGCAATGATTTCTAGAGACACATATTCAGATATATCCTTCCTTCATACTACAAAACTGTCTCTCTATCCATCCGACTATCTATCACATGTAACGAGTAAAGGAACAAAGTATGTGACATACTTTCGTAATGATTAGCTAGTTTTAGCTAACGCTCTCATGTGTCCTTTATTCACTAATGGCTGGGCTTTTATCCTTTTCTTTATTTCAGTACTATCATGTAGTTTTCTGTATGAAGAACATGTCTTCTTCAACATGTATTTGTGCCAACCAATTCCGCTCCAATTTTTAAATGCTCAATTGTGGAAATCTACAGTTTAGTTAGTCACTAACTACTAAGTAGATAGATGATACGCTTAGGTAGTTAAGGTGAGGTAATTATAGAACGTGTAATCAAACTAGATCCATTTGAATTAAGCTGATTACAAATTGATGTCCTGTTTCGTTTAGTCCTTTTTGGTTCTGCAAAACCATCATCCACTTAAATATTCCATTTAATTTTCTACTCATGATAGTTAGGAATGACAGAAAACAAACGAATCTATGTCGTTTCTGTGACATTTATTTGATGAGATGAGCTGAATTTAATGGTAATGTTATATTGGTTTGCTTATCCTGCTCTGATACTAGCAGGATTGTGATTGCTATTCGTGGAAGCTTACTCTTGAGTTACAGACATCATTTTGAAGTTTATTCTTGAGTTTCTGAAATATATATGAAATTTTTGAAAAACGACTGTGAGATAAAAGCAAGAAATGGAAATCCAGTTTTCCAAAATTGTTCCTTCAATTATTTCTTTACATAACATAAAATCGAAATAAAGAAAGCTGGAAAGACTAGGAACACATGGATCTATATGTCCCTTACTAACTATGGCTGTTTTGATACAAACATGCTTAACATCATTTCAGTTTTTAAGAGACATTATATAGTTATATAGTTTGATGAACTTGTCTTGCATTTTAAGCTGTTCCCACTTTATTCTTAATATCCCATTATGCTATTTCGTATTTTAGTATATTTTAGTATATATAGTTAAATATAGGTAAATGTCATTCATGAACATTTCAACATTTCAACATTTCAACATTTTTTCACAAAACTTTTGCAGCATTCATAAAAATAATTAAAAATTACGTGCCTTCCAAGCTGGTTTCAAGATAAATCTTTCTCTTTTTTCAAAAGAATTTCCATATTTTAAAAAAACTTTTACCATTGCTTACAAAAATGACCCTCTTTTGTTCCCATTTTTCAAAATTGTGAACTGTTCCCAATTTTAGAAAAATATTTTAAAATTACATTCCTTTCAAACTGATTACAACATAAGCATTTCTCTTTTACCAAAACAATTCCCATATTTTCAAAATTTCCATTGTTTACAAAACTGACCTTTTTTTGTTCATATTTGTCAACATTGTTTTCACTTTCCTGAACTGTTCCCAGTTTTAATAAAAATAATTTAAAATTATATTACAGATTTCATGTAAGTCTTTTTATTTTTCCAAAACAATTTTCATATTTTCAAAAACTGTTCCCATTTTTTTTAATTGTTCTCCCTTTCGTGAACTGTTCCCAGTTTTATTAAAAATATTTGTAAATTACATTCCATTCAAATTGATTTCAACGTAAATCTTCCTCTTTTTCAAAAAGAATTTCCATATTTTCAAAAACTGTTCTCATTTTTTATTACAAAACTGTTCCCATTGTTTAGAATACTGAGCCTTTTTTTATTCCATTTTTGAAAATTGTTTTTACTTTCACGAACTGTTACCAGTTTAAAAAAAATAAAATTCATTCTTTCCCACCTGAATTTTAAACAAGGGTTTATCTTTTTCTTATAAAAATGTCTATATTTTCAAAAGCTTTTTAATTGTTTACAAAACTGAGAATTATATAATAATTTTATATCTTTAATTTTTTGAGAGATTTATTAAATATCATTCAGGAATTGCTCCCACATGTCAAAACCTATCCAAAAACTTCTCTTATTTTCCAAAATGTTTTCCAAAACTGTTCCCATTTTGCCAAAACGTTCCCATTTTCCAAACCTGTTTCCATTTTCCAAAACTGTTCCCATCGTTTATAAAACTATTCCCTCTTTCTTTAAACCGTTCTCATTAAAAAAACACGTTTTACTAAATTTTTTTTTTCAAAAGGTGTTCCCACTTTTAGTAAATCTGGTTTCAGTTTTGTTTTTCAGATATGAATATGAACTTATGCTTTTTAAATTTGTTTCTTTCTTTTAAAATGTTAAGTTTAAAACTACCAATTTTAAAATTTGAATATATAATAGATATTTCGTACATCTCATTTATCCAACACATAGAAATAATAAAACAAGTAACTATTTTCTAAAGAAGATCCTCTAATAAATGGATAACAAGATTATAATACACACATAAAAATGTCTTCCAATTTATAAGATTGTCTTTTTTATTTGTCATTTCAAATTCAGTGTTTTCAGTTTTTTCTTTGAAGATTTAATGGGTTTTCTTGCTGGATTGCCTTGCTGGGAATCTTGAAAGACTGCTGATGTGTTGGCAGATTAAGAGATTTGTGATTGTAATTGAGTATAGTTTTTCCTCTCCTAAAGGATTTAGGTGACCATATGAGAAATGAAGTGGTTTTCATTTGAAGGATATTCTGTGGGAATCAGGCTTATTGAGCTTCTATTCTATAGAGGATTTTCAGTTCATGGTTAATGAAAATATATTAAAGAAGTTTCATAAGTTATTGGGCTGTGTCTAAATAAGTAATTTTCAAAAGCTGATTGATATCCTGGAGCAAAGGATAAACAATATTTAAATGAAAGTACAAAATGAAATACAATCAAATTGTTGGATATATTCCAAGGGTTTCATGCCGATTTCTTTAAAGAATTTCAACATTTTCAACGTTTTCAAACATAAAATTGAAAAAAATGAAATGAATCAACAAATAGACAACCGACGACTACAAAAACGAAAGACTGTGGCAGTTTCTGGGAAAATTGAAATTTGGCCAACAATACAGAAAAGAACCTTCAAGGAACTTGACTCAATATAAAGAATAAAATAATATTTGTACAAATCCAATTCAAGAAAAAGAAAAGATTAATTTAAAGAAAATATTTTATTGACCCGAGAATAAGCCAATAATAAAGAAGAACATGTTCAGCATATTTGTCACGTAATGACAATACATGTGTAAAAGATGGTCTTTTTTAGCTTGAAATTCTTGTATATGCAGAATAAGGTGGTTCTTTATTTAGTCCAGGGAGATTCCTAAATTAGAGTTCCAAAACTTTGTTTATATATTATCCTTGTTATGCAATATTTATCCCAGTTCATAGTTTGGCATAAAAATAATAACTTTCTTCAAGTCATCTATCATACATGGGTAAATTACGAATTTTGTCAATCCTGAAACTCTTTAACAAAAATTTGAACTTTCCAAAGGAATCTTTAGAATTCTCTGTTTCTGGCTGATTGTCTCCAGTTTAGTAGACGTTTTTGTTTGGTTTCTCTCTCCACTAGATCTAACCATCGCGTTCTTTGCCGGCCTTGTCTACGCGTTGCTATCGGTTGAGGGAAGCATGCTTTTCGAGGTCAGATTCATCCATCCTCTCCACATTTCAAGCGTTTTGTGCGGATCCTCTCAGCTATGTTGTTCCTGGATAGTTTGGTTGATCTTAACAACCGATTAAGGCTGAAAAGACGCCGTTTGGCTAACTGCATGTTCCATTTGGGTGGTTCCATTTCTGAAGATGAATTCTGGGGTGCGGGAAATAGGTGCTTCTTGATGCAGCGAAGGAAATCAGCCGTAAACCGTTGTCGTTTAGGCTATGATTTCCTAAAATCCCAATGTTTTCTTTACTCACTTCAGCAGTTGAAGTCCCTAAATACCAGTTTCATGTCGTACGCAGGAAGCTTCGTGTAAGCTTTATCAAGCTGCTCGTAAAACAGGTCCTTTTCTTCATCCGTGTTTTCCTCAGTGAATGCATAGGCGCATATTATGCTGATGTTGTAGAAAGTGCATGCATACTCTCTCGTTGATCGGTGTCCATCGAGACACACAATATCTGGCTTCTCCACGGTGACAAAACCTACTCCAGCCTGATGTTTCATGAGATGGCAGCTATATGCCCGGGTCCTTTCTATCTTCAAATCTATTGGTTGGCCATGATATGATGTCCAAGTCATGATCTTGCAAGATCCTTTTTAGATCTTGTGTAACTGAAAGATATATCTAGAGCTTATTTTCAGTTGTCCACATATTTATTACAAATAAATTACTATCTTACTAGAGACTTCATCAATCTTGTTTGGCCATATATGATCTTAAGTTTAATTCCTGTCTAGAAAAGATCCGTCTAACTTGAACTTTATGACAAAATATCTATCATAACCAGTTATTCCTTTTACTTCCGTGAGTACATATTTACAATGTGGCAGTGGCTGATCAGGAACACAAACTGGAGATCTAAAAGTCTAAGGAGAAAGTTTATAAAGGGCAGAAACTAGAAAGACTCTGTGTGTAGTCACATCTAACCAGTTGTTAGGTAGGAGTAAACCGGTAGCTTATACACTATAAATAAAGAGGGGTTATAGCGACGCTATAAAGAAATCGAGCAATGTGTCTTGATTTACAGCGTCCGTCGACCGTGGTTTAGCCCTATTCCTGAGGAATGTCTTAGAGACAAAGTTGTCGGTTCTGAAGGTCATAACTTCTTTTTTTGGATTTCGAGATTTGCAAAAAAAAAAAATCCTGGGATATTCAAATATCTCAGACACGTCTTAAATATAATTTTCTCAAGACTTGTTGAATCTTAATCCTTCGGTAAGGAAAAACATTAAATTTGTAAAATTTTGAACTTTTTAACAAAAAAATTCTTTATTAAATATTTCTAAATGTTTTCTCAATTTTTGTATATTAATGCGAATTTGTTTCTTAAAAATATACAATTTTTAAGCTTTTTTATTTAAGTTCCAATATATGTTGAGATTTAAACATGTGTCGGTTAGAAAATAAATCCCAGGAATAGGGCTTTTCAGGGGTGGGCACTGTCTGTAAGTTGTGTAATTTACAAGTGTAACTTTAACTAAATCAATACAAGTTTTAACGTAAATTGCACGTAAATTTCGTAAGGAATTAACTAAATACTTCATATTGCCCATTTAGAGAGACCCTTCAATATAATGAAAGTGAGGTCTTGAGGTCCCAGATTTGTGACCTTGGTATAGTAGCAAACCACCGAAAGGAGTTTTACCCAACATTTATCATAAGCGCGCTAGAATTGAATATTTACCATTATCTAACATTTGAACAACAACCGCCATAATATGTACCATATTACGGAAAAAGCTATGTAACTAAGAATGGTCCACGCTAAGCCAATACATATATGGCTGCTTCCTTCCAGATAGTAAATATATAAATAATATTTATATAAAAATTGCGATTTATTTGATTTAGTACATATACTAAATATGAATAGAAGTGTATTAGTTCGAATGGATTAAGGTCAATTTGAAATATTACAAATTTAAAGTAGAAGAATTGAATCGAAATCCTATAAATTTATTCAAAAAAATATTGGAATTCAATGGAAAATAATTTATTAGGTTTTTTTGCGTGTGGCATTACTTTTTTGCATTTAAATCATCTTTTTGTATGCCTTCCGAAATGATAAGGCGTTTATTTTTCATTTTCATTGTTATTGGGATTTTTTAGTCTGTTAACTTTTAAGGGTAATTCTGATTAATATTTATTGAATTTGGTTCAACAAAGGATGTTTATATAAATATTTTTCCATACACATGAAATGTTTAAACTTAATAAATTAAATTACAGTAAACCTAATAATTATAAATCAATATTCAGAAAGATAAGAACTGTTTTAATTTCCTAAAATGCTACGAATAAATCAATATTTTATCGAATAAATAATCTAAAATTGCAAATCTAGAAACTAGTTTGCTCCAATTTTGGAATATTTATATTATCTATTAATTTTCAAATGTTATTTGTAATTAATATAAAAATATCAAGTTTTGTAAATTCTAATAAGTCTAATTTATTTATATTTGTAAAATATCAATTGCAAATTTCCTGTTGTTGGGATTGTCAAGCAAATAATTCAAATTGTTAAAAATTATAAATAAATTGAAAGTGATTGATAGCTGAAAAAGCAGCTGTGGAAATATTATCTCTGAATGAATCTATGGGAAATTAGATGCGATATTCCCAGTAATTTTATATATTTAGAAATAATAATTACTTCGACCTTTCATATAAAGTTTCCCCTTTATTATCTCGATTTATTATTTTTCTAAATAACACAATTTCTTGATTAAAAACAATGTTGTAATTTGCATTTTTTTTTTTTTATTTTTTCTTTCCAGGTGAGTTTTTTTCTTCATTTATTCTATTTGCTGGAAATAACATTTAAGTCCAAGGTAAATTGAGAGTAATTAGCACTATTAACCATGATTTTCTTAAAAAATTGGAACAAGCTGTATGATGTAGGGGGTATCTGTGTTTGGTTTGTAAATATAAGTATTTTTAAGAGTACCAACTTATAAAGAGATAGTGTTTCTACATAATCACTAGTCCGTTCAGTATACTAAGCATCCTAGTTCAAGATTTCCAATGACAAGCCTTTGAACGACTGCAGAAAGTAAGATCATGCCGGCCACTTTTCCTGCTTTTTTCTACTATTTAGAAATTTAAAAAATATGAAAAATTTGTGTTCACTTTTTTTTGAAATGCTTGTCCTAGTTTTCCTACTTTTTGGAAATTTTAAAGATAAATATCAAATTTTTAAATCTATAATTTGTTACGGTCTAACTACATTTTTCATTTACATTTTACATTTTTTTTATTTTATAGAGTTGATTTCATATGTAAACAAATATTATATATGTGACATTTCCTATTATTACATCTGTAAAAAAAAAAATAATTAATTTCCTACCTTAATTTTTTATTGAATGTATGTTGATTACATATGTAAGAAACATATATGATTTGCCTTCCTAGTTATACACATCTGTAACAAATTTGAGTTTTCTATCTTCATTAAAGCTTAGTTTTTTATATTATGTAAGAATTGTTCTTTACATTTGTAAAAAAAACATATATTACATTATTTGTCCATCCTGTTATACACATCTGTAATAAATTTGAGCCTCTTACGTTCATTATGGTAGGTTTCTTTAGGTTTTTTACATTTTGTAAGAAATGTTGTTTTCATATGTAAGCAATATATATGATATTATTTGCCCTTACCAGCTATATCTGTAATATTCATTATGGCAGGTTTTATTGTGTTTTTTACATTATGATTATATCTGTTATTATATACATCTGTAACAAATTTGAGTTTTCTACCATAATTTTGTTTGGTTTTATTGAGTTTTTTTACATTATGTATGAAATGTAAAATACATGTGTAATTGCGTTTTTTACATTATGATCATCCCTATTATATACATCTAACAAATTTAAGTTTTCTGCCATCATTTTGGTTGGTTTTATTGAGTTGTTTTACATTATGTAAGAAACGTTTATTACATGTGTAAGAATATAGATCTGAAACATATTTGAGTTTCCTACCTTCATTATGTTTGGTTTTATTGATTTTATACCCTATGTAAAAAATAATGATTTCATATGTAAAAATCATTACATTATTTGCCCATTCCTGTTATTTACATCTGTAGCAAATTTTTCCTACATTCATTGTGGTAGGTTTTATTGTAACAAATTAATTTTTCTACTATCAATTTCGTTGGTTTTATTGAGTTTTTTACATTATGTAAGAAACGTTAATTACATGTGTAGAATATAGATCTGAAACAAATTTGAGTTTCCTATGTTTCATTATGTTTGGTTTTATTGATTTTATACACTATGTAAACAATTAATGATTACATATGTAAAAATCATTACATTATTTGCCCATTCCTGTTATTTTCATCTGTAGCAAATTTTTCCTACATTCATTGTGGTAGGTTTTATTGAATTTTATACATTATGTAAGAAATGTTGACTACATATGTAACAAACTTAGATAATATTATTTGCGCTTGCCAATTACCTATAATAAATTTGAAAATTATGTATGAAATATTGTTTACAACTGTAAAAAATAAGTATTCCACTACCTGTTTTTTTTACTGTATACACCTTTGTACAGAATTTCTAGCTGCAACCATGCACATTTGCATTTACAGACACTTGTTGCAAGGTAAATGACATATCATTTGGACTTATTAAGGAATCCCAGGTCTCTGATAGGCATCTAAAACACAAATCTCTGCTGAGATCTTTTTTCCATATGATTTCTCTTGAGATCCTTACTTTCCTTTTAGGTTGACGATTGTTCTACAGAATCCATCTAACAACAATACTGCATCCAGGTGTTGACCGCCGGATAAGTATTCCCAGCTCTTCAGCTTCTCTATCCACTAGATTCTTTCCAACTTTAAGAAGTCTCACTTTTATCAGTGACATTGGCTTCCATTCCTTTCAGATGGCTTACCCATTTTAGGCGCCTTGTAGGCGATACATATCGAATTCTCTATCGATGCAAACCGCCTACTGGACAGATTATATATGATTTTTTTTCCATCTGTCATAAGAGTTTATTCCATATATAAATAATTCCTGCGCTGGCAGACCAAGTTTCCAGTCGATTCGCTCTCTCCAAAGTGATAGAAAATACTTCCGTCATAGAAGCTGAGTCTAAATAGGTTTCGAACTAACGCCAAAATTTCTGTCGCTTCGCTCCCTAGAAAATAATAGAACATAATTCCTTCGTAAGAGTTGTCTCCATATAACTCAGGCATTGGCAGGCCAAGTTTCCGGTCACTTCGCTCCCTCCAAAGTGATAGAAAATACTTCTGTCATAAAAGATTGAAACCGAATCATTGGGAAAAGATACTTTAGCTTTGCTGAACTTTGTTTAAAGGTTTCAGAAAGGAACTCCATTTTGACATGTTTCTACCAAAAAAAGACAAATTTTTAATTTTGCTAGGGAAAAAGCAAACAATTTCATTTATATGAAAATTACAGACTTTGTATTTCAAATGTTTGAAAAGAAATTTAAAATATTCTAGCTTTGAAGTTCAAGATAAATATTTGGCTATTCATGTATATATACTGTCTCTACCTATGTTTCTGGTATCAACTATAGAATAAATCTATAGTTTATTCGTTATTCAAGGCAGTGTTTATATACGAGGTACCTCTTAAAAATCGATGCACCCTACAATACCAAAACTACCTATAACATTCTGAAAAATAAACATTGTATGCAAGGAATTTGCGTGCTTTAAATTTCTTGTTTCATAGGAAATTGGAATTCTAATGCATTCATTCCCATTTCTCTTCAGGCTGATATAATCACGTAGTACTACGAAAATTTAGGTTGCAGTGGTCATAGAAATTAAAAATTCTACCAGAAGGGTCATACAATTTTGTCCACAGAATCCAATAAATCTAATAGTCCAAGAAATATGAAACATAAAATTTTGAAAAATGTTCTTAATCTTCGATGCTGGAAATATATTTTAAAATTGTTATAAATTTTCAACGGTTTTTTGTTTGCCAAAAATCGTTATTCA
>HF911209.1:0-14786 GCA_000341915.2 Megaselia scalaris
ACAGCTTTGTAAAATTTTCTGGTTTCTTGATTTTTCCTTATAGTTTTCACATAATTGTTTATACAAATAACAAACATTTTTCCCAAATGTTGCTATTTGATTTATAAAAGCTTATTTTGTATAGGAACAAAATGTTCCAAGTTTCTTTAAATGTAACATCTTAATATTATATAGTCTTTGGTAGTTCTTAAGTTTTGTTTTGTCACAAAATGACAATGAAATTTTGTTTTAGTTACAATTTGTCATAAAATGCTAAATCGATTTCTAAGTCATAGTATTGTCTACAAGCTACGGACGTAAATTACATGTAAATTACGTAAGTAATTAAATTGCTTTTTGTATTTAAATTTTTTCACAAAAAGACAATTTTTTTGATAAAAATAACAATTGTATGTCCTATTTTAATGTCAACAAAACAATGATGAAGTTCTTCGATTTTATTTTTGGCACAAAATGACAGAATTTTTATTGTTTACAATTTGTCATAAAATGCCAAATAGGTTTCTAAGTCAAATTTCTGTTTAAAGTTTTTTGTTAAAAAATTTCTTTTTTTATTTTATAAAGTAGTTGGTTCCAAAGTCAAAATAATGTCTCTGTGACAAAATAAAAAAAAAATGTCACAAAATGACATTTATATTAAAATGTTTAAAAACTGCTATTTACAATCACACACTCCGTCTTCTAGGATGTTGTCCATAGATCTGTATTTTTCAAAGTTTAGAATTTGTTACAAAATGACAAATTACAGACAAAGTCTGAAAATATAATTTTAAAAATCATATTTCTAAGTCTCAAACTGATTTCCATAAACTCGAAAGTAGCTAACACATCACAATCTACAAATGTGTCAGAAAAAAGCACAATTTTCTGTTTTTTTGCATGAGTTTTGTTTTTGCTAATATTGTTTTGTTGTGATATGAAAATCTAGTACACCCGCCGAGATAGCATCTCATCGACAAGCTCCGGTGATTCAGGTACTCCCATTGATGGGTTAGATGAATCATACACAGTCACATCTTCCAATATAAGGTCAGTATGTTTTTGCATTCGAATTTGCAAGTTAAGAATCCTTTTTAGTTTTTCTTTGAAAGAAGTTTTAGTAGAAATTTTATCAAGCTTTCGTACTAACAAAAGTTCAACTATTTATACAGCCAAGCGAACAGGCTTCAGTGAAACCTTCAGGAGTAGTTTTGGGAGAAACATCTACAGGAATTTCAGGAGGAGAAATCGTATCATCACAAACCGTTAGCAGCAAAACTAGAACAGTGGAAACCATTACAGTGAGTATTGTTTATGTTGGGTTTTGGTAATAGATTCATTATGGTAGTCATTTGTTTGGGTAGATTATTTTCTTATATTTACAGTCTGTAATATAGACATTTTCAAAAATATAACAATTTTTTTAAAAATTATTTCAGTACAAAACCGAACGAGATGGAATTGTTGAAACCCGAGTTGAACAAAAAATAACGATCCAATCAGATGGAGATCCAATTGATCATGATAAAGCCTTGGCCGAAGCTATTCAGGTAAATTATTTCATTGTACTTTGATTATAGACAATAAAATATAAGACTATAAATATTATAGATATCTCAAATTTGAAGCATTTCTTCATTCCTTTAAAAATTTGGTGCTTCATATCCTGAACCCCTCTCCTATCTGAAAAGGAATTGAAGTTTGAAAATTTTCTCTTAAATGCTATTTTCAAGGAGAGCGAAGTTGCTTATACTCTTCCTCAGTAAAAGCAACTCTTCTTCGATTCTTTCATAGATCTCCGCCAAGAGGACTGTGCTCCTCTGACAAACTCATCGCATCGTAGTATGGACCTTCAGAATCCTTGTTCCTGATGTAGCAGAAGAGTATGCATTTACAAATAATTGTATAGCATCTGGAGTGTTACTGTTCGGAGTGAAAACCTCCGCCAGAATCTCATCAAGATTAGTGAGGGGAATAGGCCTTAATTTAAATGATCAGTAATTTTTCATGGAGTCTCATTTTTTTCCAAAACATGTTTTGCAACAACCTTGATTACCTTTCAATACTTTTCCATTCTGACCAATGTAAGTCTTATCATCACTATCGCATCCAATGAAATAAATACCGACTTTTATCGTACATGGTATTTTATATTTCGGTTTTCCAAGTAAATTCCCTTCTTCTACAATGGGTTAACTTATTTTTTGGAGAGTTGTCACTGATCTTATTTTATTAGCCCTTGAATGTTTGGCAACTATTTCTTCAACTATACTTTCTTTATATCCATATGAATATTTTTGCTTTGAAACATGACAAAGGATTACCCATCGATGTTCCAAAGAGTTGCCAATAAAATTTACCACGAAACTAAAATGTCCTTTGATTCATATAAAGCTTGGTTAGCTGTATAGTATATACAGTCTTTCGCTATCTGAAGGTATTATGAGAGGTACTCAATTTGCCTTGAGTTGAGCGCTTTCGACAGAGAGTGAGTATAACCATCACTCAATTTACCAATCAGTGTTTTTTTTGAAAAATTAACTTGATGAAAGTCAACTTTGAACGCTGGAACTCAGCATGTAAAGCGGATTCTAAGCTACGGACTGTTAATAACAGCTTCAATACCTTGGGCAGCTCTTTTAACTTATTGCACTATCTTAGTGAATGGATTCTGAATATGAAAGATATTATCTTCATATTTAGCATTACCTACGATTTTACCTTCTTTTTCTCTTAGTTGTTTCAAGATGTGATATCCTCTTAAGTCTTCTATTTGAGGGGCATCTATCCTATAAAATGTATTTTTTTTTGTAAAATGTGAGTAAAGAATGAAATTTCTGTTAAGCACAATAGTCTAGCTTCACATAGTTTGGTATCTGGTTTGCCAAATTCTTGTCGAGAAATATTTGTATAGAAACCCAATTGTTCATATCGCAAAATATAAATATTGATAAATATGTATGTGATATCCATAAATATTATCTGATTAAAAGAGCAAATTTGCACAGGTGCGAGTTTGCATTGTATACAGAGGAAATTCTCAACAATGGTGAGAGTTTATACTTCTAAGAAAGGAAATTCGCACCATGCGAATTTATACTCTTAATAGTGGAAATTCAGGCAGGCCAAGTTTCCGGTCTCTCCCTCCAATGGGTTAGACGCACTTCCGTCATAAGATTTGACTCTATATAGGATCCGCTTCGCTCCGAGACTAAAAAAAAATAAATTCATTAGTGGCAGACCAAATTTCTGGTCGCTTCGCTACTCTGTATTAAAAACACCTAGAACTATGCTTTAAGTGCGAATTTCCTTCTTTTAAATAGGTGTTCGCACTAATGGGGCGAATTTGCTTTGTTAAGAGAGGAACTTCACACCGGTGCGAGTTTGCACCAATAACAGAGGTACTTCGCATCGGTCCGAGTTTGCACCAATAACAGATATATTATATTAAGAATGTTAAAAGTGTTGGGATTGTTTTAGAGAGAGTTACTTATAAAAGTTTTAAAATTTATTTTATTTATTATTTTTGCTTTTCAAAAATGAAATACCTTAAATAAAATTCTGAAATAAAAAACACTAATAAATTTATCTGTTTTACAATTCCAGGAGGCCACTGCAATGAACCCAGATATGACCGTCGAGAAAATTGAAATTCAGCAACAAACCCAATAAAATATTAGAATTTAAAGAAAAACTCCTTAGTTTTAAAACCCCTAAAAAATAAAATGCAGTGTTCAAAATTTAAAGGCGTGCCGATTCTCAGGATTAAACAGAAGCAGAAAAAACAAAACACAAACACAAAAGAAAAACTTTTTTCGCTTTGAATGCCCACCAAAATTTTCATAAACATTTTTAATTGTCGACGTTTTTTAATTGTTTTTTATTATTTTTTTTATAATTTTACGCATTCCGATTTATTTAATTATTTTATTAGATTTTTTTTGTTTTAATTTAATTTTGTTGAATTTCAATTTTTCGCTTGTAGTTTTTTTTAAGAGTAAAAATAAATATACAAATTATATTTAAATAAGGGGGGGGGGAATGAAGATATGAACATGAAGATTTAATGTTGATTGTCGAATGATAAATATAATGATATTTCAAAATTCATCAAAGCTAGTACACCAGTATTTTTTTTGATATATCTATGACGCTTGACTTAAAAGGAACACAAAATACTCTCTATCCTTGCATGTTTCCTGAAATTTATTCTCGAGTACAAAATAATAATTATTGTAATTTTCTTCAGGAATCACCAGAAAAGGACAAGAAGCCTAAAGGAGTCAACGGAACTGAGGAGAATGGTGACAAATCACCAGGACGTGGACGAGTAAGTTAAATTTTGTATAGAAAATATATTCCACACACGCACATTCAACTTTTAGTTTTGATTATAATTTGTAGAGTTGAGTTTGTCCTGTGCAAGAAAATTTAAATGTTTTTTGAAAATTTTAGATTTTTCAAAAAATATTTAAATTTTTTGTATATAATTTGTCCCGTTTTTAGTTCATTATTTTAATTTTATTTTGTTTTTGTTTCTTTTTATTTATTTTCATTTGTTTAAATTTAATAATATCCAAAAAAGGGTGGTATATTTGGTTCTGGCCGAAAATCACCAAAGAAAGATAAGAGCAAAGAAAAAGAACCAGTTGCTGTGGCCGTCACTGATGATAGAACACCATCACCTGACAAATCCAAGGGTCATACGCGTCCATATGAATACAGCGAAAGTGAATTGGACGTTAGTCCAACTCGTAGATCCTACAATGTTGGTGGATTTAGTTACGATAAACCAAATGATAGCAATCGTGGCAGTGTTACCAATGGAAATGATGGACAACTTTCACCTAACTCAAGAAATAAGAAAATTGGATTGGCATTTAACTATGCCCCAGAAGATGCTAAGCTTAAGGAGCATGCCGACAAGATTTTGTATGGCCAATTGTCACCAAAAACCAAAGATAAATTGGCTAAGGGACAATTATCTCCAAAATCAAGGGAAAAACTCCTTAAAGAAGGAAATCTTTCTCCCAAAACACGTCGTCTTTTGTCAGGAGATGGCTTACCAGCTAAGGATGGTAAATCATACTCTCCAAGCAGCCCATCTGTTGAGTTTGCTTCTGGAGCTCCTGTAAGTATACTCCTATTGATGGAGCTGGCACTAAAGTTGTTCCGGGAGTTGCTATGGGAGGAGGTAAACCCAAGAAGAAGCAAGTCAAGATTATGCTTATTGTTTCCAAATTCGATCCTAAAACTAAAGCTATTGATACCGAAAATGGTCATGTAGAACATTTGACAGGACTCATGGACACTGAAACTGGTCTTATTGATACTAAGTATGGTCAAATTGATCCAAAGAAAGCTACTTTGGAATCTTATAATCCAGAAACCAATAAAGTGGAACTCTTTAAGGGAGAACTTGACGGTAAAACAGGAAACTTGCACTTCACAAGCGGTGGAGTTGTTGATCCAAGAACCGGAAAAGTTGACAATACTTTGGGAGAAATTGTATCCATTGTTCCAGAAGAAAATCCAGTGGTTGAATTAACATGCATTACAAGTCGCATTGATCCAAAGACAAAGAAAATTGACACTGTTAATGGAGACTTAGAATATTCTCCAGCTGTTTTGGACATTGAAAATCAAGTATTGCATACTAAGTATGGTCAAATTCATTTGAAAACTGGAGAGCTTAAAGTTGTTGATCCAAAGACAGGCAAAGTTATATCTTCAAGTAAAAATGTTACATTAGACCCTGTAACCCAACAAATCATTATCAATGGAGTTGTTGATCCAAAGACCGGAAAGTTAGACCCAACTCAAGGACGACTTATCGAAGTCGGGCAACAAATTGACCCATTAGTTGAGGTTTCGACAATTTCAGGTAAACTAGATAGCAAGAAAAACACAATCGACCCCAAAACTGCCGATTTTGAAAAGTCAACTGGTCAATACAACCCCAAAACAGGTAAAGTGGATACTAAATATGGACAACTCGATTTGGTCAAACAAACTCTCACATCTATCGATCCTAAAACTGGAAAATCTGTTGTCAAGGATGTTAAAATTGATCCAGTTTCAGGACAAGTTGTCTTGAAAAATCAAATAAACCCCAAAACTGGAAAACACGATAAAGATTATGGCCGTATTATGCATTGAAAATTATTACTACTCGACTAGATCCAGTCACAAAGAAACCAATTCTATCTCCTGAAGACGCAATTGTTGACCCCGTAACAAATCAAATTTGGACTCCTACTGGAGCTGTTGATCCAATCACAAAAGAAAAACAATATGTTTCTTCGACCGTTGACCCTAAAACTGGAACCATTATTACAATTTATGGTTATTTGAATCCTAAGACCAACGAGATCCGCAAACAAACAAAGATTGATGGAAACTTGGTGAAAGTTGATCCTGATACTGGTAAAATCTTCACTGCTACAGGAGAAACCGATAAAAATGGAGAGCCCTTATTTGCCACCACCGAATTCGACCCAGCAACTGGTGAAGTTTACACAAAAGTTGGAAAAGTCGATCCAAAAACCAAAAAGATCGTTCTTGTTAAAATTCTACTTTTGTCTAAACCTGATCCAACCACAGGGCGCCCTCAAGAAGTTGACCCAGATACCTGTGATATCGACCCAACAACTGGTCGTGTTACCAAGTTCTTTAACAAAACTGTTTATGTTTACAATATGGTTGACCCAATTACTGGTGATATTATTCAGGTCGATCCAAATGATCCACGTATCGCTGGTGCCAAAACAACTGTTACCCAAACCATGACACTGAGTGGAGAAGTTGATCCAAAAACCGGACGTATTAAGACGGAATGGGGACACATCGATCCTAAGACCGGAGACATTGATCCCAAAACTGCTGTGAAGGACCCAGTTACAGGAAAATTGATCTTGAATTATGCCCAAATAGATCCAAGTCATTTTGGTAAGGAAGTGACTGTTACCAAAGAAACGGTTCCCATTACTCGTGAGCAATTCTTTGATGGTATTAAACATTTAGGTAAAGACAAGATCAGAAGAAGCTCAATAGCCAGCAGTGACGATGATGAAATGGCTGAATACAGTCTAGAGCAAACACCCCAAAAGCAAACTGCACCTACAGTCGTTCAAACCACCACCAAACAAACCATTACAAAAACTGATGATGGTGTTCCCACAATGTCCAAGAAGAAATTAGAAATTTGGGCACCGGACAAGTCACCATTTCAACACAAGAACACAAGGTGAATATAATATTGAAATATTTTGGTAACAAAATCATAACTTTAACATTTTTTTGGATAAGAAATCATATATTTTTGGATAATTTACCATTTTGTAAAGCTTTTGTTTTTTGGTATTTGTTTTAGTTTTGTTTGTTAATTTATTATTGAAATTTGCATGGCACTTTAATTTAACTGTCAAACTTTACTAACTTTTCTAACTGCACAACCTTGGACAATTGCACTTATATACTAGACTTAAAAAATGGGAATTTTAACACATTTCAAAGAATACAGGATCATTTGCATCCTAAGACTCATTCATAGAAGCTTCATTGAGAATGGACACATTCATAAAACCATGACAGCCTCAGCACAATTTGATGATTTGTAAATATTTTATTCCAGTCACAGTTTTTTAAAACCCACCATTTTAGAGACTATATTCAAAGAGAGCTTTAAAAGTTTCCTATTCTTATGTCATTTTGAATTTTTTTTACATATTTACAGTTGTAAGTAATTGAAATTTACATAAGTAATTTATAGCTAAAAATTACGGATAGCTCCCATAAAAAATAGCTCAAATTTTACTTACACCAAAAATTTGCACCGGTGCTAATTACATAAGTAAAATTCTGGGACAATACGTAAAATTTGGAACTGTCAGTAATATTTGTGATTCCCAATACGAACGTTTTGGATAGCTCCTATATTAAATAGCTCAGATTAAACATACACTAAAAAACACACCGGTGCAAATTAATCTTTACCCTACTTCCATTAGCGCAAAAAAGAAAGAATTTCCATTTTTATTAAGAGTTGACTTACACTCTTTTAAGAAGAAGTCGCACCGGTGCGAGTTTACTCCCATTCAAATTTTAATTTGACAAAAGAATAGAAGAAAGCTCTAAAAAGTCGGTAAGCTCTCATTTTATATAGTCTCTGCACCATACCTCGATTTTCTAATTACCATTTGTGGGTTATTTTTAGTTTGTTACTTACCATTTGTTTGATGTCAAAAGTAAATTCATTAATTACGTTTTTATCTGTCTCGTTTATGCATTTCTGTTGCTTTTGTCGTCAATTTGCTGCATAAAATAGGTATCACCAACAAAAGAACAAACACCAAAACGTATCTCAGAACCAGTTGTTACAGCTGCAGTTGCCAAGCCATCGAAACAATCCCATGACTTTACTTCGGCTTTCTTAGAAGGTGAACGCTACAACAAGGAACCTGCTTATGCCTCCCCTGAAAAGAAGGCTACTACAACTACTACTGAAACAGTGACGAAGGTCGCAAGTCCACCCAGCCCAACGAAAACTGTGACATCTGCCAAGGCTGTTGCATCACCAACCGTTCCAGAATTTGCTTCAGCATCTACTGCTTTTGTCCCTGAGCCTTTAGCTGATGTTGTTAAAGAGAAACCTGTTAAAGTTTTGTCTATTATATCGAAAGTAGATCCAAAAACCAAGCGTATTGATATTGAGAACGGCAAAGTTGAACAAATCGAAGCTAAACTTAATCCAACAACTGGATTGATTAAGACTAAGTATGGAACACTCAATCCAGCAAAGGGAACCTTAGAAAATATTGCCACCAAGGAAGTTGTCCAAGGTACCATTGACCCCAAGACTGGAACTATTCAATTCACCAATGATCCAGCTCATGGACAAATTTTATCTGTAGTTCCAAACGATAAGACCTTTGTAGAACTGACAGTTGTTTCTAGTAAATTCGAACCAAACACAAAGAACATAAATCCTTTGGCAGAAGATGCACAACTAGAGAAATGTGTAGGAGTCTTAGACATTGAAAATGGAACCTTGGATACAAAATACGGTCAATTGTGTACAAAGACTGGTGAAATCAGAACTATTGATCCAAAGACCGGCAAAGTTCATGTTACCAAGAACGCTATTGTAACAGATCCATCTTCGGGTCAAATTAAAATTGTAGGACTTCCTGATCCTAAGACAGGTAAGGTAGATGATACCAAGGATGTTTGATTGAAATCGGTCAACAAATTGACCCTGTTGTTGAAGTTATATCTGTTGCTGGTAAAATGGACAAGAAAGGAATCATCGATCCTAAAACTACTACAGTTGAAACTACTGTTGGTCAATACAATCCAGAAACCGGAAGAATCAATACTAAATATGGACAATTGGATCTAGTAAAGAATACAATTACATCAAATGACCCTAAAAACAATAAACCAGTTGCTAAGGATGTGAAAATCGATCCTGTTAGTGGACAAATTACCATGAAAAACATTATAAATCCAAAGAATAACAAAGTTGAGAAAGACTTTGGCAGAATCTTGAATGTGAAGATTGTTCCAAAAGATGACTCCCACAAAACTGGAGCTATAGTTCTTGACTCTAAGACCAATCAATTATGGAAACCAACAGGAATTGTAGATAAGCAATACGTTTCAAGTAAGGTAGATCCAAAAACAGGTCAAATTATTTTGGTTTATGGTTATTTGGACCCAAAAACCAATGAAGTTCAACCAATTACAAAGATGGATGACAACATTGTTAAAGTAGATTCCAAGACCGGTAAATTATACACAATCATTGAAGAGTCTGATAAGAATGGAGAGCCTTTGTATGCCACAACATATGTCGATCAAGAAAGTGGAGAAGTTTACACTAAAGTTGGAAAATACGATCCCGTGACAAAGACTATCGTTTTGGTTAAGATCTATTTAATTTCAAAGATTGACCCTGCCACAGGTAAACCTCAACTGATTGATCCCAATTCCTGCACTGTCGATCCTGTATCTGGACGAGTGACTAAATTCTTTAACAAAACTGTATATGTATATAATATGGTAGATCCAATTACCGGTGAAATTATTCAAGTTGATCCAAATGACCCACGAGTGGCTGGAGCCAAGACCACAGTGGTACAAACTCTTACATTGACTGGTGAAATCGACCCTGTCACAGGTAGAATCAAGACAGAATATGGACATATTGATCCTAACACTGGCGACATTGATCCAGCCACGCCGTTAAAGACCCAGTTACAGGAAAATTAATTTTGAATTATGCCGAAATCGATCCTAGTCACTTTGGTAAGGAAGTGACCGTGACAAAGGAAACTGTACCAATCTCTCGCGATGAATTCTTCGAAGGTATTAAGAAAATTGAAAAGAACACTGGCACTGTAGCAGCAGCTGGTTCTGTTCCAACTGTTGTTAAGACAACAACAAAACAGGTGATCACGAAGACCGATGATGGTGTTACCCACAATCTTGAAGAAGAAGTTCGCAATTTGGGAACCGGAGAAGTCACGTACTCCACACAAGAACACAAGGTGAATTGATTTAAAATAAAATTTCTAACATTTTCTTTTGATTCTAGCGATTTTAAGCTTTCACGCTCAGATTTTTATGTGTTTTTTTTAGTCGTGTCCTTTTTTTAATGTCAAAGGATCAGGGTTACCAACTACTGACAGACTATATATTGACTGACTTGAGGACTTTATTGTAGTTGTTTGTAGAAATAGACCCCCGTAGACATTTTACAACTTTTTCTTTAGGAAATGTTTTGTGTTTTGTTTTGCTTTAATTTTTGATTGATTGTTTGGTAGGCTGATGCTTCTGGCAATGACACAAGTGGTGCTTACTTACAAGCAACAGCTGTTACGACGCGTACAGCTACCACTCATGAAGATTTAGGTAAGAAAGCAAGGACCGAACAATTGGAGGAGAAAACTGTTGGTACAACACGTACCTATGATCCCACCAAACAAGAACAAAGAGTGGTCACACAAGAAGTCAAAACTACAGTCACTGCTACCAGTGGAGATCAGGTAAACTGGCTTTTGAAAAAAAAAAATATATTTTTGTTTGCTTTTTTATTGAGTGAAGTGGAATTCAAGTTTTGAGGATATTAAGAATTTTATTTCAAAATTTATTATATTTTATTTTGTCGCAAGATAACATTTTTTATTGAAATTTGTTAGAAAATAACGTTACATAAAAATTCATTATTGTCACAAAATAACAAGATTTTGACGAATTTCAAATTTGTCACAAAATGACAAATATATATATTGTTGTGTAGTTGAAAAAATAATGTAGTTTTTACATTTTGTTTTTGTCACAAAATGACTTAGTTACAATTTGTCATAAAATGCTAAATATGTTTCTAAATCATAATATTGTCTATACAAGCTACCTGGCTTTTAAGTGATATTTACGTTATTAATAATTAGGTTATTAAGAATTTTATTTCAAAATTTATTATATTTTAATTTGTCGCAAGATGACATTTTAATTAAAATTTGTTAGAAAATAACGTTACATACATAAAGGTTTTAAAATTCAAGATTGTCACAAAATAAAAAAATTTTGACAAATTTCAAAATTTGTCACAAAATGACAAATATATATTTTGTTGTGTAGTTGGAAAAATAATGTAGTTCCAAAGACTATATAATATTAAGATGTTTCATTTCAAAAGAAGCTTGGAGCATTTTTCAAAGTTTTTCTAAGTTTATTGAAAAGAAAGTATATAAACAAAAAGTTCAGTGTTACCAATATTGGAAGAAAACATTTGGTAGTCACTTGGTACAAAATCTTTGTAGTTTTTCAAAAATAATAAAATACACAACTTAATTTTAAACAAAACCACTGCACAAAAATCATAAATTTTGCACTATATTTTATATTTTATTTAGCTTATATATTTTTTTATACACAAATATTTTTAACATAATCTTGAATACGGCAACTTCTTGGATCTTGCTATCAACACAGTGGACCGAAAATCCAGGCTCTTGCGGGGGGGGGGGAATATCTCACTTTGCCCATCCATATATTTATATTATAAAAACGATAAAAATATCTTTTGACAATTTGCAAAAATATTCTTTACATTTGTAATAAAAGTAATGAAAACTAATTTAATATTAAAAACCTAATATTAACGTCCTTTCTAATTCAACAGAGAAAAGCTAAAGGTCGAGATCTAATTAGCTCTATTTGCGCCGGGTTAAATATCCAAGAGAAAGAATATTTCGGACTCATTTATGCAACTCCAGTGGACCACGTGTTTGGTTGGATTTGGACAAACTAGTATCAAAATTCTTCAAGACAGATCCATGGGTTCTTCAATTTGCTGTTAAATTCTATCCACCAGAACCAGCTCAACTCAAAGAAGACATCACAAGGTACCAACTCTGCCTTCAAGTAAGAAATGATATATTGGAAGGACGTCTACCATGTTCCTTTGTAACCCATGCTTTGTTGGGCTCTTATTTGGTCCAATCAGAAATGGGAGATTACGATCCTAAGGAAATGCCAGATCGTTCTTATTTGAAAGATTTCAAAATCGCTCCAAATCAATCACCTGATTTGGAAGATAAAGTTATGGACCTCCACAAATCCCATAGGTATTTATTTAATGAAGTATATATTCAAAAATTGTATAAAAATTTGTCTCCTTTCAGAGGTCAATCACCAGCTGAAGCTGAATTGCATTACCTAGAGAATGCCAAGAAACTAGCTTTATATGGTGTCGATTTGCATCCAGCTAAGGACTCTGAAGGAGTTGATATTATGCTTGGAGTATGCTCAGCTGGAATCTTCGTTCATCGCGATAAGTACGAATTTCAATATTGCAAATAATGTCCCATTTATAATTTATTTCTTCTAGGCTTCGTATTAATCGCTTTGCTTGGCCCAAGATTTTGAAAATTTCTTACAAACGTCATCATTTTTACGTAAAAATCCGTCCTGGAGAGTTTGAACAATACGAGTCTACCATTGGTTTCAAGTTAGCAAATCACAGAGCCGCTAAAAAATTGTGGAAGTCATGTGTTGAACATCACACATTCTTCAGATTGATGACACCAGAACAACCCAATAAAGCAGGTTTGTTTCCAAGATTTGGATCGAAATATCGTTACACAGGACCCACTATGGCCGAGTCAAGAAACAACACACTCAGCCGAGATCAACCTAGATTTGATCGTACTCTGTCTGGTCGCGGCTTACCTACTAGGAGCATGGATGGTATATATTATTTTCAAATAATATTACTAACAATTTTTTTAAGTTACTAACTATTTAAAGTTTTTCCTATTTTTCTATCGATTTCTATCTATATTATTTTAATATTTTCATATTACAAGTAGAATGTAGTAACCCTCTTTTCGTAGTCAGAGACCCCACATTCCAATTAACCCTATGATTTTATAAATGTTCTCCAAGTTATCTCGGCGCATTGGAATCATTGATGGACAAACATCATATTTGAATTAGTTACATACATAAAATACATTATTTACATGTAATTAATTTGTAACTTAGTTGTGAAGTTAGCAACGATTCTCATACAGTTTCCGATATAATTGTTTTCATTCAATTGTTTATGATACTTAGAAGAACCTCCTTTCTCACTTCATGTATGCAAAGCTCTTTCAGAGGTATTAGATCTATCCTCATGATCATCCATCAAGGCCACATGGATCTTTTTCAGCTCACTCTTGAATATCAAAGCGCCTTTTATCTATATGTTTAAATCATAATGCCCTCAAGGCGATTCACGGGTCTTGGTCTTTCACCTAGGAAGGTCACACCAGTCAGCTGCATGAAATATTGTTACCCCAGTGACCTATCAATGCATTGAGCTAGTGGCTATAGCATTTAGGACTTATATAGGAGCATGTAATCTAAATTACCATCTTTCTATCTTTAACTCTAGTATTACAAACAATAACAAAATTCCCAAATATTAATTTTAATTTGAAAATATTTCCAGGAATTGTTCAAGCTGAGAAAAAGAAGAATGATCCAAAACGTCAATCATTGCCGCCAGATTCTATTGCAGATCCAATCCGAAGCAGGAGTCCCCTCAAGAATGATAAAAAAGAGAAGGTAAGAGTATTTCCAGTACAAATGTGTCTTGTTTAATGGTGACGGTGTAACTAAAACATATTTAAATTCTCTTTTTCTATTTGATTGCAAACATCTACTAATCCACAAAACACTCATAAATTCATAAAACACACAAAATACATATATACAATCAGTTGAAGCGGGAGTCCAGTGTCGGTACTGCTTCAGCTTCATCACAAAGCTCGATAGAGGCGACTACGAGCCACCTACTGATCCTATCGTTGATGACGATGAAAAGGTTAAATACAAAAAATACTTTTTTTTTCTTTTTTTAAATCATTTTTAATATTTTTTTAACGCTTACCCAAACCTTAAATTTTAATTTTATCCACTTTGGTGTTGCAAATTCCTTCTCTTGATCTTTTGATGTTTTCTTTGAGTGTACCACATTTGATCGAATCTTAAAATATCGAAGTAAAATCAACAACAAAATATCGAGTATCGATGCAACGGAATTCATATATAACAAACATTGATCGAGTCTTTACTAAAAATATAAAAACACGAAAACTACAGCTTAACAGATTAAGATATAACGATGAACATATGAAGACTAAAAAATATGAAGATGTGAATATGAAGATGAAGATATGAAGATGAAGATATGAAGATATGAAGATATGAATATGAAGATATGAAGATGAAGATATGAAGATGAAGATATGAAG
>HF911210.1:1860-12800 GCA_000341915.2 Megaselia scalaris
GGGGGGGGGGGGGGGGGGGGGGGGGGGGGGGGGGGGGTTACATGTAATTTACATCCGTAATTTACCTAATTTACGTAAAATTTTTTATGAAACTAGTTAATTACTTACGTAATTTACGTGTAAATTACGCTTGTAATTTACGTAAATTATAGACAGTGACCATTCTGATCGCATGACACTATTGATTAATTCTGACAAATGTGGAGGTCGGAAGTAAGTCATTTTATGGACAAATTATTATACTTTGTGTTTATTCTTATAGAGTATAATTGTGAAGTTACTTTTCTTGCAAATGCAAAGTATATTCAAATCTAATGTGATTTGGAAATAACAAACAAATTGTGAGAAACAAACTGTCCAAATTTATTGAAATTTTGTTCAATATAAGGACAAATTGATTTATAAAATTGTCCAGCATTTAAATACAACGATAAACAAATTGCAACAAATAAATATAAAAGACGAAAATAAGGCATGCTTTGGAAAAAAATCTATTATACTTAAATATTTATTGAAAAAAAATTAAAGACACAAACAAATAAAAAAAATTTACACATTTCACTACACTATTTGACTAGTTCTAACTTCGAAATGTGGAACTCGAAAACATGACACTTTGTGGAAAAAGACTAAGTCATATTTGAAATGGAAATGTGTGGGATAAAAAAGAAGACTTATTGTGGAAGATTTTTTGTGTATTGAGAACAACTAGGCTTAATCTTGCCACTTGTGTCTGTACTACACAATGTGTGTTGTTAATATTTCATGTTATATGGGAAACTTCAGCATGTACATGTTGACAAACCCTTGTTTTATCTTTTCAGGCATTTTATTTCGGAATGATCCTTATGTCACGATTTATACCTTGGCTTAGTAGGAAGTGTATTAGAATTTGCATGTCAAATATGGAATCCTTATTATAACAATTGAATCAATAAAAAAAATCCTTATTTTTGCATTAAGTATTGAGAATTGGAAGAACACATTTATGTTGTCAGACTTTTGGATATAAATGTGTTTTATTTTTAATGTTTTACAATCTAATATAGAATCTGGCTTTTTATTACAAAATATCCAATTAAAGTGTTCACTCCGAAAGTACACCTTAAAAACACCGTTTGAAAGGACGTAACCTTAGACGAGAATACAAAATAAACCTCTACAAATGCAATTATGAAAATTCAGTTAATTTGGGACGCCTTTTTCCATCATATAAAGGGAAATATTAAACGAAATGGTCTAAGAATTGAATTGGTCAGACCGTGTGACTTGGGCGAATATGATATATGTCTACTATTCGTTTCATCCCATGTTGAAAAAAATGCTTAGTTTTAGAAACCCTATTAGTTATAAAATCGGTGTTGGTTCTGTACTCTTTCTGCACGGATATATTCTGAAAAGTAGACTAGTTAAGGTATGTTGGAGTGATTTGGGTATTTGAATCTCCATGTTGGAGTATGTGAAGTATGGAAAATACGTTTGCAGATAAATGTTTTCATTTTCTATTATTAGAAGACTCAAATTCATTTAATATTCTAGAATCTACGCGGATAGCAAATTCTTATTAAATCATCTTTTATATATTTTTAACAATAAAACAAATTCACCAAATAATTGTTACTTTTAGGAGTATCTGCAAATGAAATGCTGTGGGCCCATTTATTTTCACAATTCATAATAATGGCTTTTCAGTCCTTTGAGGTCATTATGTACATTGGTCTTGTTTTTGATGTAACTAATCATGGAAATCCTGGTAAGAATCTTATTTACAATACCAATTCAGCATTTATTAGTGTTATTATATTGAAATTGTAGCTACATTAATTGGCTTATTAACTATGACCGCGTTTTGTGGAATGTTATTTGGACTTTTAATTTCTGTTTATTGCACTTCACACACAATGGCAAATTTTGTTGCAACTGGTGCTTTTTACCCAATGATTATTCTATGCGGTATGTACTTAATAATTAATTATTTAAAATTCTTAATGAAATTATATAATTTTGTAGGTTTATTGTGGCCACTCGAAGGAATGCCAAAACTATTACAACATATTGTAATGTTTTTCCCCTTTACAATTCCTACGATTTCAGCTAGAAATATTTTGGAAAAAGGATGGTCAATAATGAATTTCCAAGTTTACAATGGATTTATTGTTATGGCAATGTGGATCATCATATTCTTTACTGCGTGTGTTATTGGCTTGAAAAGAAAGTCGTAATTTTATATTTATTGTGTTAATTGGTAATTATGTGTTTCCAAAAAATGGGTAGTCATATTTTAGTGATTTTTTATGTTTATTTTTCAATAAAGCTTTTATATCATTTAAATAAAAAGGTTCTGTCTAATTGTCTTGCCTTCTATCTTTGAGAAAAAAAAAATTATTCATTAATTACAAAATTGTGTAAGTATTACAATAAATATAATATTATTTTTCCAAAATAATTGAGTAAAAACTTTAAATAGTTTAAATATTTGAGTTTTTTTTGTTGATTTTTAGGTTTCTTTTGAGTTGATAGTTAAATTCTGATATTTTCAAAAGATTTATTTTTAAATATTTGATTTATTTTTAAATATTTCGTTCTGAGTTTTGGTGACAAAAGTATTATTAAATTACGTAATTTTACCGTCTCAAATCGGCGAGATATATTGACATGTGCAAAAAGAGGCAAGGAAGGCATTTCAAGTCTGCGGTTTTCCCCTCGCAGGAAGGGTTCATGAGAGAGTTTGAATATGCTAGGAACGAGTGTTAAAACTCCGGAAAGGTATATTCAAAAGACAAAAGATAGATAATTCATTCAGCAAAAAAAAATAAAATCTTTATGAAAATTTCGACTAAGCCCTTTTTAAAGAAATTTCCTTAAAAAGGGGAACTTTCTTATATACACACACATATGGGGGGGGGGTGAAAGCGTTACCAACCTGCACACCTCTCCCCTACTGTCACCGAATTCTCCCGTGATCGTTCTTTTCCATAACATGTTCATAATCCACTTCAAGATTGAAATGTCAATTCTAGCCTGGAATAATCTGTTTTGAATAGATTCAAGTTTTAGATATGGAGGGCTCCATATCTGAAGTTGTGGTCTATTTCTTTCACAGTTTCCACAGATCTTCTCTTAGTAATGCTGATTAATCCATGTAAATTCTGGTGTTAAGCTGTTTGCAAGTCTTATTCGTTCTAGAAGAATTATACTAATAGGGTTTAATTTTCCCTTAAAATCTTATATATTTTAAAGAATATAATTTTTTGTTTTATAGGCGCAGTCGACAATCTCACTCAAAGTGGCTGTGGATAAACACAAGTCAAGCTCCATTTTCTGCATTTTTTTTTTTCGCAAACTATAAAAGATTTTGCTAAAAAATCCAATAAATCTATAAACTAAAACTTAATTTTTGAAATTAATTTCGAAAAAAAATATTATTTAGTAAATAGAACCATTTTGTTGTACACATATTAAACCTTTATTTTAATCCTGAATAGATATGGCCTTCTGGGAGCATCTGGCTGTGGTAAAACGACATTACTTTCATGTATTGTTGGACAGAAACAATTAAATAGCGGAGAAATAACAGTATTAGGAAAAACACCTGGAATGCCTGGTAGCGGGATGCCTGGTCCACAAATTGGCTATATGCCACAAGTATGATTTTTATATTTTGTTTGGTGATATATTGGTTTTTTATATATATTTTAAAAGGAAATAGCTTTGGTCGAAGAAATGACGGTTAAAGAAACCATTTATTACTTCGGAAGAATATATGGTTTAAATGATGAAAAGATTAAAGAAAAATACCATCTTTTACGAGAACTATTACAACTGCCACCTGCCCATCAACTTATAAAGAAATGTAGTGGAGGTCAGCAACGAAGAGTGTCATTTGCTAGTGCTATGATTCATGATCCAGAGCTTTTGATACTGGACGAGCCAACAGTTGGTTTGGATCCCATATTAAGAGAAAAGTAAGTATAATTAGGAATATGAAAAAAAAAAATTATAAATTAAAAAATATAATAAATATTTTTAGAATTTGGGATTTTTTAATTGAATCTGCTAAGAATACTAAAATGGCTGTGATAATAACTACGCATTATATCGAGGAAGCGAAAAATGCAAATTATGTAAGAATATTTTAATTATTAATATTTGGAAATACATAATTAAACTTAATTATAAAATTTGAATATTTAAATTCTAGATCGGTTTAATGAGAAATGGTATATTACTTGCTGAAGATTCCCCGACAAGAATAATGAGTAAATTTGAAAGAATTCTATTGAAGAAGCATTTTTAATCCTAAGCCAAAAACAAGGCGAAGATATAATTACCTCCAAACCAGGTGATTTTAAGAGACACTCTATAATACCTGCGGAAAGAATTCAGTCAATAGGTTTCAACAATACAAATTCAAATTTAGAGAAATGTCCAATTAATTATAATTGCAATGACGTAGATTCCAACAATAGAAAAAATATATTTTTCTCAACGCGTGGAAGAATTAAAGCTTTAATGACAAAAAATTTTGTACAGCTTTTTCGACAACCTTCGTAAGTATTATAATATTAAAAAAAAATAATATAAAACGTTTATAATTTCAGAGGCATAATATTTATGCTTATGTTTCCAATTGTTCAACTTTCCTGCTTTTATCTTGCTATTGGTAAAACTCCTACAGATTTAAAAATAGGAATTGTAAATGAAGAACTTCAAGATATTAATTATTGTTTTAACACATCCTTAAAAACGGTTTTTGCTGACAATGACACTTGTGAATTCAATAAAATATCATGTCGATATATACAAGAGTTAGGGGACAATACGGCATTTAGAAAGTACTTCGACAATATAGACGATGCTCTTAAAGCTGCGAAAAAGACCGATATTATAGGATTTATACATTTCCCACATAATTTTTCAGAGTCACTTCAAGAACGATTAAATGATGGAAGATTTGCTTCAGATTCTGCTTTCGATTATGGGCAAGTGAATGTGAGGCTAGACCAAACAGGTAAATTTTAACATAAAAAAAGTGAAAAAGTTAAATATTTTTTCTAAGACCAACAGATTGCATATTTTCTTGAAAGGCGATTACGAGAAGCTTTCGATTCATTTCTTGGAAATATTTTATACGATTGTAACATACCCAAAGGAGTAGCAGGAAGCCCTGTTCATATAATGAAACCGATCTTTGGAACACTTGATTCCCAATTTCAGCAATATGTGGCCCCTGGAGTAGTTATGACGTAAGATATTTTTATACGAACTAAACTTTATTGAAACTTGTAAGGAATTTTCCTCGTTGTATTCAGAGTAAGCAAATGATTTTAGTTTTTTCAGAATTATTAGCCAATTATTAAAGTGCTCCTCTTAAAAAATCAATAGGAAATACAAAAAAAATGACTAACTAATATATGAATATAATTAAAAGAAAAATAGTTTTAAAAATAAATTCTTTTAAACAAAAGATCAATCTAGGTGTAGTTTATTGGTCACCTACCTGTTCTATTAAAAAAGAAACATTTAAATCTCTCCTTATCGAATTAGGCGATAGATATATTCTTGAAGGTGATTTCAATGGTAAACACATAGACTGGGGCTCTAGATTTTCTCTTACTCAAGGTAAAGAGTTAAGACAAGCTATAAGAGAATTGGGATGTAATGTTCATTCGTCTGGAAATCACACACACTGGCCTTCGGCCACAAACAAAATACCCGACCTAATTATTTTTTTTTATTTCCAAAAGGGTATCACCAAATTTCATTTCTATTGAAGACTGTTATGACCTTAATTCTGACCAGGGGGGGGGGGGAGGAAAGTATCAATGCTTACTTGCTTCTCAAGTTCATTGCTAAATTATTTTTTCTAAGTTAAGTTGTTTAGAGTAAGGTAGTTAGGCATGATAACACAGTATTCTGGTCTTTTGACTCCCAATACTAAACGGAGTAGAGCTTCAGCTTATAAACAGTGCCAAATACGTTGATCTAATTTTAGACAGTAAGCTTAGCTGAGATCAAAATTCAAACGAGGAGCAAAGCGGACCTTACATAACTGAAACCTTAAATACCTAATACCTAGCTTGCGAAATTGCACTCAGTCAAAATAGGTTATGGCAGAGTTTGAAGGGAACCGAAGAGACTTTTATATATCTCTAGTTTTCGATTTGGTTCTTTAAATAAGGCTTTAAATGTGTTCGGCTCAGCTTTGACTCGTAATCCCGTGACTCTGTAACAATGGTATGTCGAATCCATTATTACTATTGAGAATTTTTATACAAATTCATCAAATGAAGTTGAAAATTACATCAGTATTTGTTTATTTGAAGTATTTTCATTTCTAATTGTTTCACCATTTCTTCGAAATTTCCATCGTATATAGAGGAATATTGATCCTGCATTTTGGATTTAGGTTCCTTACCAGTTAATCTGCATGTTTCATTCTCAAGTCCAACGTGATAGCATGATTTTGAAGAGCAAACTGACATGGAAATTTATTATTTTGAAAACAGTTTTGATATCGTGATGATCTTAGTAGTGGTAAAACCTTCAGGTATTTACAAGGTTGAATGTAGATTACGGGATAATATTGTATATTTCCCTAAAGACTCTTTATTGAGGAGTTTGTATAATAAAACATTATTTTTAGAATGTTAGGTCTGCTTTTTTCCTTCATCATGAAGTAACTTATGACTTATACATATCTTCACTTCTTGATTGTAATTGGGATTCAAGCTAATTTGAAGAGTTTGAGAAATGAATGAAGATATTATGATAGAATTGTTTAATGATAAGAACATTTTCTTTTGCTAAAATTTATTGAAGATGCAATTTGTTACAGAAAGAAATTAATTCGGGGATTCAATTTTTGAATAAATTTAGGAATTCAATATTTGAAATATGTTTATATTTTGTATTAATGGTTTTGTTTATTTTAAAAACTTTTAAATTAAATTTCAAAATTGGTCTTTTGTCATTGTAGTCAATATTATATAATTTTGTATCTTCCAGTATTGTTTAACAGCTCCAGTTGTTTTCTTGTTCTCTATTTGTTCTCTTATAAAATATTCTCAGCCTTTTTAATATATGGTTACTTCAGTAAAAATCAGTTTTATATAGATAAATAAAATAAATTTTGGAGTTTTACTTACAGTTTAAAAAAAACCTTTTTCCTGAATTTTATTAGATATAATTCCTCATTTTTTTATTATAAAATATTGTATTTGTGCAAAAAGGTTGAAATATAAAGTTTTATATTTACAAAGATTTTAATTCCAATGGAACAATATTCTCAATTCTTTGAATGATATTGGTCAAAGTGTCGTAGGATGAATCATAGAGGTTCCTAAGGATAATAATCGGAGACCATGTTGACTATAAATATTTATAACAGACCATTTCTCAAATAATTTTAAACAGTTTTTTACAGATTCAGTTGAAACACTTTCACCTATAAGTAAAATTTGTTGAAATATTGAAAATAATTTAAATATTAGTCGTCTTACCGTAAGGACAAATAGAATTGTCTACATTTTTCTTAATATCACTAATGATTATTTTTACAAACTCTGTTTCTAAAATTGAAGTGTTGTTTAATAATTTTAAAGACTGAGCAACATAGTAATAAGTGTGAGCATAAGGAGCCAAAATGTTCATGAGATTTTGTTGTTCCCTTATAGTATTCTCACTTCGAAATATTTCAGGAACTTCAATATCGGTTTCCTCTTCACTGTCGTAAAAGTCAGTCATTTCGTTTTCTAGATATTTCACTAATTTCCTACTTTGTTTGGCACATTCTTCTTCCTCGATCTATAAAATTTTATTTTTTTTAAATAAAAAGAAAAAAAATCCTTAATGACACTTACATTTTTTGTTCTTATTATGTCTCTCATAACAAGTTCGTCCAATATTTGTTCTAGCATATCTTCAAGAGCTTGCGTTGGCTTATTTAATATAAACTCATAGCGTAAAACATCACAGTTTTCGATACATGTATCCAACAGAAGACGTCTACTAATACCAGAGTCCTATTTTGAATGATAAGATATAACATAAATAATAAAAATATGTATTATTGTAATTAAATTACACGAGAGCATTCATCTATTATCTCTGCACTTTCACTTCGAATCTACAGCTCAACGAGAATTCCTATGCTACGACGAGAAACCTTACCAAAAGAACAGATAACCGGGTGAATAATTTTGGGTGGATCGGCTATATTTTGGAGAAGCCTTAACAAATCTAGAGCCCTCAGTAAATATCTGACATAACTGCCTTAAAAGAGATACACTTAACTGACGAAGGTGAATTAGTAGACAAATCCAAGTATCAATGCAACATTTATAAAGCAGCCAACCAAATCATGATGTCTGTTATGAGGGATATGGTTATAAACAACGCCAACTTGCAATACCTCAGTATTCACAAGCATAACTAGGTGATGTAATAAGCAACAAAAGTAGCAATCACCACCTCTTTAAAGCACTACTGCGAAAAATTGTTAGTAAGGGACGACAAGTACTCAGCCGGAAGATCAGCCAAAGTCTGAAAGTCATAGCTTTCAATAGAAATGTTCCCCTTCCAGTGGCGGATCCAGACTTTGATTTAAAATGAGTCTATAATGCTATAAAAAGAAAATTTTATATAACAATTTTGGTTCAAATTACTCTACAAAATCGTCAAAATTTGAGGGGCGTGGCCTCTATGGCCCTCCTGTCCAAATGTGTTCTCATGTTAATGTTAATAACATATCACCACAATTTTTGATCCTCAGAAAAACATGGTGTTGAAAAATAAAAAATATCCCACAAAAAAAGAAGCCTATCGAGCACACATCTAAAGGAATTCCAGAGGGAATAAAGAGAGATATCAACCGAAGAGGAAAATTACCAAATTTAATAGGAAGAAAAAGCGAACAAAAATGTTGTTCTTAATTATTTACAAGCATATTAAGTGCTCAATAAAATACAGAGCAGAGTAACTCCCCATAAGAAATGTTCTTAAGCCTTCGATTACACTGACGATGTTTCCTATTATCTCTGTAAGAAATTGAAATTGTAAAAAACTAAGAATTTTCAATCGAAAACTTTTGTCAACTACAAACAAGGCGATGAACTACCATGTTCCTTTTTCAAAATCCTGCTTAAACTGTACGTCTAGCATGAACAGGACTTGTTCTGCAGTTACCTACCAGGTGATAGAATAAACAAAGGAAAAGTGGTTGAATGTAGAACGAAATGAAAGTGCTATGTCAACCAAGCAGAATCGACTTGACTGTTTATGATGCAATTAAAAAGTATATAAATCAATTTTAGTTTTCGAATAATTAAATGGAGTTTAAAATAAAAAAAAATTGAATTACCTTTGGTTTATCTTTCAGGAGGAATGTAATGTGGTGACCATAACTGAATGTAAAATAAAATGAGGTGTCAATGAATTAGCGTAGTATGCCAACTCAATCAGGCTTTCAATGGAAGAAATCGGTTTTATAAAGAAATCATCATCCTGCTTAGTACGGCTAACAAGTGCTAAAGAAATAAAAACAAATAAATATTAAAGATGTAAACAAATATTCAAAAATCTTACTTTCTCCAAGTAAATCGGCGGCATATCGTATTATATCTGTGGATTTTCCAGAAAATCCTATGTCTCTTTGTCCATATAAAACTTTCCTGAGATTATCTAAAGCTTCCGAAATATCTTTTTCATATCCTCCTTGTCGAAAAGAGGTCAATAATAAATGAGCTAGAGCATTTGTAGTCATTACTGAAGTAGCCACTGAACAATCGTAAACTATTTGTCTTGAAATACTATCAATTAAAGCTCTATGTTCTTCGCAAACTACGTCAGTTCCATAAAGAGAAGAAGTCGATTGATTATGTTGTAGTTGACGAGCACTTGGTTTATATACCCTTGTAGGTTCACCATTGGATTTTGCAATTTTATTATATGTTGATACCAATTCTTTAATTGAATAGGGTTCATTAAAATCAATTCGCATCAGTCCGTATTTGGAATTTAAAGCCTTCCATATAGCAGAAACAGCTTTTTTAAAGGTTTCTGGGTTCTTTTTTTTCCCTGTTTGTTCATTTACAAAATTGCCATCAACTAATTTCTCATAATTCACAGAAACTGGAACCAATAATGCATCCGGAATAGTTCCATCCATAAAAGCGTTCACAATTACGGACAAGATACCACTTTTTGGTAAACATGGTTTCCCAGTTCTAGTTCTGCCACCTTCAATGAAAAACTCAATGTTGTGTCCTTGTTTTAAAGCATGTTGCATATACAAATGTAATATCGCCCTATACAAGATATCTTTTTTGCCCGTAACTGGATCAATTTTTCGTTTTATAAAGAAAGCTCCTAAACCTCTAAGAAGACCTCCAAAAACTGGTATTTCAAATTGTTTCCAGCTGCTACTAAAGGACTTTTTATGTTGTTATTGGTTAAAATAAAAGTTACCATTATATAATCTAAATGGCTTCTATGCAAAGGTAGGAATATCAACGGAATCCCAGGTGCTTTCTCCGAAGCTGTTTTCAACATTTCAATTTGTTTTGTATGAGTGATTACACCTGACAAAAAGCAAGGTAATAGTTTATACAAAACCCATGAGGTGAATGCCAAAAGGTAATGGTTGATGGTGGATCTCATATTCATCAAAATAGAATAACCTCGCTTTTCTTGTTTCTTAACATGGGTTTGATACAAAATTTGCTCTTTTTCTGAATCAAATTCTTCATTTTGAATCTTACTATCACAGTTTAATTTATGATCTTTAATAGATTCTTCGGCAGCTTGGTTTATGGCACGGGTTAAATTTATATCTTTCAATACAAGATTTGAAACCTAGAAGTAAAAATTAAAATCTATATTAATTGTTTTTTTTGGGGGGGGGGGGGGGGGGGGGGGGGGGGGGGGGGGGGGGGGGGGGG
>HF911216.1:1800-14961 GCA_000341915.2 Megaselia scalaris
GGGGGGGGGGGGGGGGGGGGGGGGGGGGGGGGGGGTCAACCACGCAAAATGTAAAAGTCAGCAATTTTACAAATAAGAATTATAAAACATTTTTTTATAAAAAAATATATATTTAAAAAAAATTCTCACAACAATAATAAATTTCAAATTTATTTCAGAATAATAACAAAATATAAATGTATTAATTTTCTGATCTTTATAAGATTAACAGGTCTAAAACCATAGTAAAAGAATTCTCAAAATAAATATTTCATATTTACAATTCAAAAACTCACTTTTTTATACAATTCAAAATCTCTTTTCGTATATAAAATAAATTTCAAAGCAAAAACCTACATTTTAACAATCAAGGCAATGCACTCGCATCTAATCAGAACTTTTCCAACATATCTGGAAACTATGCAGTTCTTTCTATTCACACTTTTCACTTTACTTTCAGGAAGTGTAATTCCCAGGTTTAGTAACCTTTGGGAACAGTCTTTTGACTCTCCGACGTATTTGTCTTCTGAATATTTAAATTTCCTTCGCTTGAAGGTTTCTGTGGCGTCTTCTAATATTATATTCATATGTTTGTCGAAGGCAATTATACGGCCCATTGTGTGGCCTACTATAGTTTTGTTGTTCCTTATATAGATTTTGGCATGATTCCCAGATTCTCTACATTTCCTCAGCATTGCAAAAGGTCCTTCCACGTTCTCCATGAACTTTGAGAGATTGCGTTGTTGAGATGAAGATGGGGTGGATTTTATTGGCACTGTTGGGAAAATTATCATTAGTTTTATTTATTTTGTTTAAACAATTATAAAATAAAGTTTTGCAAATTTGAATTTGAGAAAATTAAAGGAGTCGTTTATTTATCCTCAATATTTAAAAAAAGTGTAGCTGGGTTCATACAAAGTTCTCTCTGAATTAAATCATCCATTTTTAGACAAAAAATCACCATTTTTTAATTTAGTTTTTATATAAAAATTTAGAAATTTTGTTTAAGAAATTCCATTAATTTCTTAACTCATGGAACATTTTGAAGATTTTGGACATTAAATATTATATTTTTCTTTATATTATAAAAATTATGCAAAATAAAAAGAAGGATTTCAGATTTCAATATCAAAAAAGTTTTTTATATTATTTTGAGTGCAATGTCTAATCATACAATTTTCTAAACGAAAGATTGTAATAATTTAAAAGGATGTCTGTGAATATAAAATAATCCATTATAAAGCTTATTATTTTTATACGAAAGATATACTTTCTATGCTATGAAATGCAGCTCAATATCAATGCAACTGCCAACCACTTAATATCAGGATGGAGTAGGTTTTGCAGTCCGGAGAAAAGCCAGATATTCTGATACTTCGATGGACACCGATCAACGAGAGGTTATACATCCAGTTCTAAAACATCAGCATAATCAGCATATGACCATATTGATGATGATGTGAGAATAAAGACAATGTCTTGTTCTATGAACAGTTGAAACTGATACTTGGTGACTTCAAGACGCAAGTGGGTAAAGAAAAGATCTATATTATTGATCATTGAAAAAGTTAAGTTTCTTCAAATGTTTTTATCTTAAAATTACGAAGCTCAAATAAGCCCTTTGTTATGAAAAATGTTGATAAATCTTTAAAAGCGCTTGTACAAAACCTGTGTTTAAAAGAAATTTTTGAAAAGTATTTAAAAAAAGTGAATGGATGATATGAGGATAAAGACAATGTCTTGTTCTATGAACAGTTCAATACACTAAGTTTCGTGCTTTTGAAACTGATATTTGGTGACTTCAAGACTCAAGTGGGTAAAGAAAAGATCTATATGGCCCCTAAGTATATCTGATAGGCTTAATTGTGATTTGAATACAATGCGCTAAAAGAAGGTCTCGCGCTAACAAAAAAATTTACGAATATACTGCCAATGCCTTAAAATTAATTTTCTTCAAAATGTTTTTATTTCAAAATTATGATCTTCAAATAAGCCCTTTGTTATGAAAAATGTCCTTTTTAAGACTTTAAAAGCCACCTTTTAAAAAAAGAATCTTTAGAAGCGATTGTACAAAACATGTGTTTAAAAGAGTTTTAGAAATTTAAGTGTTTTATTTTGAAAAGTATTTAAAATATATGAAACAAAACATTAAGAATTTTTAAAGTGTAAATAATTTCACTATTCTTATCAAATTTTTTCTGATACAAAGCATGACATTCACATTAAGATGTAAAGAATATCCTTGGAACTTTATGCCAAAAACTTGTTTCAATAAGAAAATCTATATGGGTATACCTACTAGAGAAGAGGGAACGAAAACTTAGTTACCAAAGACTTGGATCTGGTTTTTCAGTGCGAAATATTTGCCATTTACAAGGCTTGTTACTTCATTAAGACCTTGGTAATGGAACATAAACGCATTTGTATCTGTTCACAGACAGGGAATTCTAAAGGCCCATTGTTCAACTGGGATCAAGTCTAAAGCTGTTTTCGACTGTGTCCTGATTTTAAATGAAATTTGTAAAGGGAATAGGGTAAAACTGATTTTGGTTCCAGGACATGCTAACATTGAAGGCAATGAAATAGCAGATTGTGCTGCGAAAAAAGGCGCAGATCAACACTGGTCCTGTACTTGCGATATTCCTATTCCGGTAGCTTTTGCTAAATCTGTCTTTGAAGGACAAATGTTTGGCAACAATGAATGGCAACAATCTTGGGATTCTCTCAATACTTGTAAAACATCTAAGATTATATGGCCCAAAATTTATATTAAACCATCACAGGAACTACTATCTTCTATACGGAACTTCGTTTTCACAGTTTCCTGTCATTCACCAATTAGTTTGCATGGTTTCAAGTTAGAGTTCAATGTTTCAGAATTGTGCTTGGTTTGCGACACAGACGCTAGCGAAATTGACTTTTCCCATCTCTGGTGTGACTGCCCCTTCTTAAGTAGTAAACGAACATATATTACCTATATTGGCAAATTGAAATAGTTCACTTTCAAAATCATAGATGTCGCTAGGCGCATCTGCATAAAATAGCGCTATACTTTTTAAGCGATTTTGCTGTTTGAAATTTAAGCAAATTAGAAAGAGATAGAATATTCGGTTCGTTGTTTTAGTTCGTTCGTATGGGGGGGGGGATTTCTTAAGAATCATAAGTTCGAAAATTTATGAAATTACAGGAAATACAAAGTAATTTTAAAATACTTCATCATTGCTAAAATTATAATTATGACTAAAAGTATATTTAAAATTTTCCAAAACAAAAGTTCTAAAAATTTAATATAATTTAATAAATGTTGGTAATAACTCAAATATTTAAATAATCTCTAAAAAGTTCCAAATATACCTTAAAAGTTCAATTACTCCCAACAATTTACAGAAAACATATCCATATACAAATTTATTCCCAAAAAAAAGTTAAAAATTTAAAAAATAACAAAAATAAATGTATATATAAAACTCGTGCAGCAAACAAGACATCCAAAACACTTTTAATAGCGTTGTTAATATCTTGTTTATCGGTGTTGTAAACTTCCTGGTTCGATTCCAGAAAGCAGAGAAGCAACTTTTGCCCGACTCTTTCAGTCAATTAAAAATTTTCCAAATTAATTAAATTAATAAAAAAAAAGAAAAATTGCAACAAAAAAAACATTAAAAAAACGTAATAATAACAAAAAACAAGAAACAAACAACAAGTTCATTCAACCACAATAAATTTTCAATTTTTCTCTCATTTTTCTTCCTCGTTCAATACAATGAATTCACAGAAAAAATATATCTATAAAATATATATTTGTATCTATAAAATATATATCTATCTAATGTATATCTATCTAAAAACAAAAAAAAAACTAGCTCCATGCATCTGAAAGTATCTATTTATCTATCTCATGTTTCTGTGAAGCCACCAGACCACTTTTCCTCCTTTCTCTGTTTTTCCTCCGGGCGATTGGGTAACATTTTCCATCCAACTTTTCTTCCATTTTCTTCAAACTGTATGTACAAAACCCAATCTTCAAAGTATCAAGAAAAACTGGATGGAAAATGGCAGTGGCATTTGAAAGCATTGGCTTTCAAGCACTATAACTCCTTAAGCCGCGCTGATGTAAGCGCTAAACAAAATATATATACTAAACGTAACCGCAATAGTTAGTCAGACTAACTAACTAGCTAAAGTGAAAGTAACTATAACTAAAGTTCGTTACCATTGAAAAGTGAACTTTAAGCTCGGCTGGAAAACTCAACTTTCTTTTTTTCCCAAGAGCTCGAAACGAAAGATGGCGTAATTGATTAGATGGAAATTCACTTCCTGATTTTCATTTTCATTGGATTGCATTGGATTGGATGCATTTCTTTGCCTCTGTGGTTCCGCATTGCATTTCTCTTTCATATTTGTTGCTTGTTGCATTTACTTTCTTGTTGCAATGTAATGCTGATTTTTTCGTGGACATTAGAGTGGTTTTTCAAGATATATTTTGTAGATTTTGAAATATTTTCGATGTTTTTTTCTTGTTTATTTCGTTTAAGAATCAGTCTGTAAAACTTATGAATTTTTCGATATTTTCGAAATCGAAATTATTTCGATTTTTTTGTTTATTATTAAAAATCAACAATTACTTTATATATTTAATGCATTCAGTTAAAAATTCAGAAAAAAATATCAAAATTTGTATATATCGAAATTTTGTCATATTGAAAAATATCGAAAAATAAAAATAATCGATATTTGAAATATATTTAGTTTCTTGTTTTTTTGTCTAGGAATCATTCGTAAAACACATCAATTTTTAGATGTTTTCGAATTCGAAATTATATCATTTAAATTCGAAATAAATTCGATCATGTTAATATTTTCGAGTTCGAAATTATTTTGATTTTTTATTTATTATAAAAATCAACATTTACTTTATATATTTAACGCATTCAGTTGAATTCGAAAGATCTGAAAACCGAAACTTTTGTTATATTTAAAATATCAAAAAGTAAAATTAATTCGAAATTTGAAATATATTTTGTTTCTTACTTATTTTTTAGGAATCAGTCTATGAATTTCATAATTTTTTCGATATTTTCGAATTCCTATTTTTAGAAATACGAAATTATTACTTTTTTTTTAAATTTTAAACTTGCATTCAGTTAATTTCGAAAAGATTTCGATATCGATTTTTTTCTATCGAAAATATCGCAATTAATTCGAAATTTGAAATGAACTTTGATGTTTTTGTATCAGTTTGTAAAACTAATACATTTTTCAATATTCGAAATTTATAATTTTGATTTAGAAGTTTTTGTTATATTGAAAAAGATCGAAAAGTAAAATAAATTCGAAATTTAACACTTACATATTTATACTTTATGAATTGTTGAGATTTTTGTAATAAACATATTCTTCAGTATTTTCGAAATGAAAAATCTATTTTAAGAAATCTGAAATGTTATATTTTATTGAAAAATATTTTCTGAGTTTCGAGTATTTGTGTTAAAAACATTCAGTTAAATTCGAAAAGTTAGTTATTTACGTAATTTACGCAACATTCACAGATGTATGTAAAGTAATCATTTTGATTTTGAAAGAAATCGTTAACTAGTTACGTAATTTTCGTCTTACTTACACTTGTAATCTATATTTATCACCTCTATTACAAAAATCAAGATTTTCAAAGTATGAAACCCTGAAATGTAGAAAAAATATCGAATTCGTGTTATAAATCCCATCCGATTTGCTATTATTCGATCTTTTATTTTCGATATTATGCTTTCGACAATTTTAAAATCGATTGTTCAATACTTTTTTCTATATATAAACTTTTCGATGTTTTCCATTTTCGATTTTGTTTGTATTTTTTTATTTTTGAAAGTAATTGAATTGAGTAAGAAATCCTTCAAATTAGTTTTTTTTTGTCTCAAAATTTTCGAAAAATATTGTAAATCTAAATTCATAAGCCACCCTATAATTGAAGGCAGACCAAATCAAAGCCATAGCAAACCAAATAAATCCAAGCTTCGTGCTCGACCGTGATATTGTGCTTTAAACTTTACCTCGCTTCTTGTTTGCTTGTTTAATGTTGCTGTTGCGTTGCGCCGCAGCTCAGCTTTGCTTGGCTTTATTTTGCTTCACTCACCTCGCTATTGAAGACTCAAAACTTTGCTGTGAAAACATTCAAATTGCTTGCTTTTTGGTTTGCTTTACTTTAGAGAGGGCTGTAGGTTCTGTGGGGCGACTGGTTGATATGTGTACATCACATCAGGAGACCTTAAATTGAAAGTTACAGACAGTCATTTATAACTAACATTTAAACATTTCTTTAGAACAGAACAAACATAAAATTATTATATTTTTTTATTTAAATTCAGGCACAATTATATTCATAGTTAAATAATTCTTTTAATAATGAGAATATTGTTTGTAATATAAATGCATTCCATAAAACTAATTCTGAGAAATTTCTGGCCATAGATACAGTGACTGGACAATAAGACATATAATTGAATGGAAGACACGCAGTGCCTGAGTTCAAATCTCACTTCCATCATATTTCAAGTCTTCTTATTATATAACCAAAAATATCCAGAACTAGAAACTTCCAACCAAAAAAGCCCAAGCCCTCCTTCCCTGCCCCAGACTAGCGCTTTGAGCGATCTTGCTTTAATGTTGTAGATTTATATATTTTTCGTTGCTGGCTGATAAATACCTTGATAATGGCCCTGCTTTACATTGTCACCTTACAAACGTGAATTATATTTCACTGCGATATTTTAGTATTTATTTTACAGATATACTTTTATATATACTATTATACTTAGTTAGTACAATCGTTTAAAATTTATGTGATTTTTATGATGCAATTTACAATCTGATCTGATGATGATATCGTGACGATATCGGATAGTGGTCATATTGATGCGGTTTTCATTGTAATTTTTCTTCTACTCATATTATGTATAAATGTTTTCTTTCAATATTTCCTGGGCTTTCTGGGACAAGAAATGTGCTTGAATGGCAGACAGTCTTTTTTTGGCACACAGTCTCTTCAACATGCTTGACGTAATGGTTTGTTTTGATTGGTTTGATGGGCAGACCATTTCATTTTTTGGGATCAAATTTGTACTTACGCGTGTTGCTCAGGTCGATGGACCCATTTGAATTTTTGGTCGCATTTGTCATATTTTGTCGCCTTAATGACTTGCATGAGTCATTGTGGCATTTAGCAGACATTCTAGGAAGTGTTTTGGAATTTCTTTTAATAAATGTTATATATTTACTATAATCCGATTAAAAAAAATGTGGAATTGTAAAGTTTCTGACAAGTAAATAATAAATTGCTGTCACCAAAGAATTTAAATTGAATTTATGAGGTTAAATTTAAACAATATAATGTTTGTAATTACAAACATAGCTTTCTTATAAATCCTATAAAGTTTGTATAAATCATCATGAGATTTATATCTGGAATGAAATATTTGCTTAAAAGTTATTAGAGTTAATTACATTTCAAATTTAATATATATTTAAATTAATTCAATTATAATATATATAATAAAAATATAATAATGTATTTAAATTATGTTTTTTTTTTTTTGAGATTTTTTTCCAAATTATATTACTTACAAAATTACATTTTTTACATTACTTACGGGGGGGGGGGAAACCAAACGCCCACCCAAAAACTCAGCGAACCACGAGATTCTCGGTTATAATTATTGCAAAAAAATATTATATATATTTATTTTGCAAAAAAAATATATATATTTTTTATATTAAAAAATTATAAAAAAATAATGACGAAAAATGACAAAAAACGGTTGTTAAAGTTCAATCACTCAAACGAGCTGAAGCTAAAGTTCTGAAGCCCAAAAGATCAGTTCCAATTGAGATTGCAAAGAGCGATTCAAATGAAATTAACATCTGTTCGAATCACACATTTCTTTCAAGAGACTGCAAAAAATACAAATAAAAAAGATCTGAAATTCTGTGATTCTACGAGTCAGCGAGTCAGCAGTCACTGATTCCCAGAATGAATCACAGACAGAATCGAAATACAATCAATAGTAAGTATAACCAGCCGTAGAATAGAACTTGAATTTTTAGCTTGCACTTTTCAAATTTTCTTTTTTATAATAATTTATTTAATTTTTTTTATTTATAAAATGTTTAAAAACAATTTTGAATGAAAAAAATTATGTTTCACTCAATTTTGAGCATAATTCAATATGACATTTGTTGTGTTTTTTATAATTTATATTCATACATAATTGAAATTACAAATAATTGTCACTTTCCTAATGTCACTCAATATTAAATTTATTTGTTTTATTTTTAATAATTGATATTCATACAAAATACTAAGGAATAGGAACTTCCATTTTTTTTCCAATTTTTATAGTGTAAATTAAATATCACTCAAAATGAGTGTTTCTTAGAAAAAACTTATAATATGTTGTTAGTATTTAAAAGTTTAATATAGTTAAATATAGTTTATTTTTTTTTAATTAATTCCATTTCTGCTAAAAAGTTTTCTTTATAAAAATACTAATACTGGTTCTTAGTTTTAGAAACTTACATAAATATTTTGTAGTTGATCAATGTTGAAATTAATTGATGTGTAACAAAGAATGTTATCAAAAAATTCAAAAACTCAATTAATTATTCTTGTCACTCAATTTTCAGCTCATTTTATTCTAAAAAAAAGCTCAATAGTATTTGTTACTTTTACTTCTAATATTACTTTTGAAATTAATTTTTTTATTTCTAAAATGTAAAATTTAATAATTTTAATTTTTTAATTAATTTTTCAAACAATGAGTAAACAGCTCTCTTCACAAAAACACTATTTGAGTGGAATTCAATTTCATTTCAAATATTTCATTTAATTGGAATATTTTAGAATAAAGAAAAACTTTTCCATTTTTTAAGAAATGGATTATTTTTAACAAAGAAAAATAATTTAGTTAGATAATATATAAAGAAATTTTTTGAATATATTGTAAGTAATCACTCACTTTGAGTTAAAATACCTCTCACAATATACTCAAAACGATGATTATTGATTATAATGTTTAATAATAAAATTTTAGTAAATTTTAAGTGCAAATTAGAAATAATTTGGATAATTTTAAGAAAGTAAAATATTCACATTAAATATATTAGAAATATTACAATATTTCATTTTCAGAAGAGTAAATGGAATACAAAAATCTAACTCATTTATTACATTTCATTTATTTCAAACTTAAAATTACTCATTTTGAGTTCCTTATGTTTCTTTTTATTGTCTTCCTTTTTAAAACAATTTCAGGCAAAAATATAATAGAAATATTTCATTTGCTGAAGAATATATTGAATAGAAAAATCTCAAAATTATTTATTACAAATTTAAAATGGCTCATTTTGAGTGGTATATGTTTCATTTTATTGTCTTCAAACAGTTTTTGAATTTACCATATTTTTTTTTCATTTGAGTGTGCTTCAGGAAATATTATTGTTTAATATTTATTGTTAAAAGTAATCACTCAATATGAGTAAAGCATATACATTTTGAGTTACATTTTTATAAAATTATACTCCAATTAAGTTATTTTTCTGAATACATTTAACTACTCTATTGTTCAATGTGGGTATGCTATATCTTTGAAAAAAGATTATTGACTCAATTTGAGTAAAATTTATAAATTTTGAGTTATAATTGTTAAAAAAATACTTGAATTTAGTTATATTTCTGAGTAAATTTGACTCTCGATTTGAGTATTTTTTATCGTTCATAAAATAAAATATTGAAAGTAATCACTCAATTTGAGTGAAAATAACTAATTTTGAAATTTTACTTTTCCAATTTTCGATTTCAGCATATTTTATCTTTCCCAAAATAGTAATTATAAAAATAACCACTCAATTTGAGTGAAAATAATAAATTTTGAGTGAAAAATACACTTAAATTAAGTTATATTTCTGAGAAGTTTTAACTTTTGTACTGCTCGATTTGAGTATGTTTAATCTTTCAGAAAATATTCTTTAATTTTTATTATCGAAAGTAATCACTGAATATGAGTAAAATTTATTAATTTCGAGTGATAATTTATAAAAATATATTTGATTTGAGTATTTTTTTTTATTTTAAATAAGAATTGTTTTCTCTTTTTTAATGTGAAAATATTATTGTTTAATTTAAATTATTGATAGTAACCACTCAATTTAAGTGAAAATTATCAATTTTGAGTGAAAAATATATTCAAATTGAGTTATAAGTCTAAGTAAATTAAGCTTCTCTAATTATCGATTTCACTATATTGTGTCTTTCCCAAAATATTGTTTAATTTCAATTATAAATATTATCACTCAATTTGAGTGAAAATATTTTGAGTTAAAAATAAACTCAAATTAAGTTATATTTCTGAGAAATTCTAACTTTTCTGCTAGATTCGAGTATGTTTTATCTTTCAGAAAATATGAGGAAAATATTTTTAATTATTGAAATAAACCCTCATTTTGAGTGAAAATAATGAATTTTGAGTGAAAAATATATTTGAATTAAGTTCTATTTCTGAGTAAACTGAAATTTTCTATTCCTGGATTTGAATATGTTTTATCTTTAATTATTGACTGGAATTACTCAATTTGAGTAAAATAATTCATCAATTTGAATTGAATAATTTTCCTAGCGAAAAATGTGTTTAACAGACAACAAATATATAAAATATATAACAAAATATAAAAAAAATCTTTAAAAAAAATCTCAAAATTTCCAAGAGTGTGAAACCAGGAGGAAGAAAACAAAGAAACATCGAGCAAATAATAAATATATGTAATTTCGTGATTGCAGCATTTCATTGTAAATTACTTGAGTAAACAAAATATCAAAATAATGCAAAAAAAAAAATCCAAATCATCCCATCTCTCACCTCCATTTTCAGTGTATTTCAGTTCATTGTCACCTTGACAGTCAATTACTTTGCTGACTGTTTTTTACATATATTTACGGTTTTATTTTATTTTTTTATATAAATTTTATATACATTTAATACTATACACTTGTAAACAATTGTTTATATTTAATTTATGGTTTTTTGTCTTTTAATTTAAACTTTTTTTTGTTATTATTATTTTACGCTACTTACTCATTTATTTACGCCTTTTTGAGTTGGCGATCTGACGATGGGACGCTGACGACGAATCGTCAAATCTTGTTAATGCTAATTTTGTTGTTTGTTGAGTGCAATTGATACTGTAAACTTCCTAGTTGCTTTGGGAGTGGAATCTTAATGGTAATTCATCAGACATTTGTTCGATACAACTGTCGATTGATTGATCGAATGAAGCTTGTTTGGTGGGATTGAGTAGCATCTTTGAAAAGTTAAAGACATTGAATGCTTTTGTTAAGATTTATTACTTAATTAAAACAGCAATAAATGTTTTCGATAATTAGCTCTTGAAATTTGGAGTAGTAATTTTACACCTTTATTGTTTTAGAATTTGAAACAGTTTAATTTTAGGAAAATGTTACTTGAGTATTTTTGTTGATCAATAATGAATAGTTACTCAAATTGAGTGTAAATCTCACTCAAATTGAGTGTAAATCTCCAGTAATAATAAAGAAATATGTTTATCCTGCCTTAAATAATTTTGTTGTAAAACATTTCCGATAAAATATTTATTACTATTATATTTAGTAACTTTTTGTAGAGCAAATATTTAAAGTCACTCATTTTGAGTGTATTTATCCAATATAACAAACAACTCTGTATAGCCTGTATTAATTATCACTCAAATTGAGTGATTTGTTATGAAACATTTTTGCATACAAATATTTATTACTAAAATATTTATTACTAGTCTGCTTTAAATAACACTCAAATTGAGTGATTTGTTACCAAACATTTTTTACTAACATAGTAACTTTCCGTAGAGAAAAATTTAAAGTCACTCAAATTGAGTGACTTGTTATCAAACATTTTCGCTATATACAAAAAATATTTATTACTAACTTAATAACTTTCCGTAGAGCAAAAATTTAAAGTCACTCAAATTGAGTGTAAATCTCAAGAAATAATAAATAACTCTGTCTAGCCTGTTTTAAATACCACTAGAATTGAGTGACTTGTTATCAAACATTTTCGCTATATAAAAATATTTATTATTAAAATATTTATAACTTTGAGTACTTTTTGTAGAACAAAAGATCATTTGGCTTGTTGTTGTCTATATTTTCGTTTGTACGTATGTAAATACCACTCAAATTGAGTGATTTTTTTCGGAAATTTATTTTGTTATCAATCGTTTTAGCTCAAATTGGAAATCTATCTATTACTTTGAGTATTTTTTATAGAACAATTGAAAGTCACTCAATTTGAGTGTAAATTTCCAGAAAAATAAAAACTCAAGACCAAGAATACAATAATTTTTAAATTTATTTATCTTTATTTTCGTTTTTGTATGTCTTGAAAACCACTCAAACTGAGTTTTTTTGTTTTGTTCGAACATTTTTGTTCAAAATGGATAAAATACTTTGAGTATTTTTGTATAAAAAAATTGAAAATCAATTCAAGTAAAAAACTCAATCATTTTGAGATTAATTTTTTTATATGTCTCACATTTCACTCAAATTTAAAAAGTGACTCAATTCTATTCTTGGATTCAAAATATTTATCACTCAAATTGAGTCAACATTATTTGTTTTAGGAATTGTTTGTAAATTAATAAACACACAAATTGAGTGTAAGTCTAGCTTGTATTAAATTTTGTTTTTGCCTTCTTACATATCACTCAATTTGAGTAACATTTCTTGAACAAATTAAGTTTGTTGGTAATTTTTAGCTCAAATTTATTATAACAAACTTATCTTAAATAGAAAATATTCTAAAAAGAGATGAACATGTTATGCAATTAGTTAAAAATAACACTCAAATTGAGTGAAATTTTACAAATTTAAAAACTCAAAAGTATACAAGTATAATTTTTGATGAACATTTGAAGCAGCTTTTATATATTTTGGATTTTTTTTTAAGAATTTTTAGAAAATAAAAAAAAATTTGATCAGTTTCAAACACCCAAAAATATGCAAAATTTTTAATTAAATATAATTTATAAAACTTCTAAAAATATATCTGAAATTTTTTTTTTCAAATAAATTTATTTTGTTCTGTTTCATGTTTAATAAATTATATTCAAATTATACAAAAC
>HF911219.1:0-14987 GCA_000341915.2 Megaselia scalaris
GGAATTTCTCTTCGGCGCAACACCCCGCCGACAGTTGTAGAAACAAACAACATTTTTCACAGAATTATGCCTATTGTCTTTATATAAGCGCCCTTCTCTTAAGATTATACAAGAGATACAGATAAATTTACAGACAATAACGAACTATAACCTGATTAATCATCTAATTTGTAGCTATCAGCTGTTATTAGAAACATATGATAAAATCAGCTGATTTCTTCATATAAACAGCAGTTCTTTCTGAATTTTTTAAAATTCAGCTTTTTTCAAATGTTTCTAACAACTATTCTTTGTGAAATATGTTCTTAATTAGCTAATTTCGAAACTGCAACATTTTAAAAATAATCCTTATAATTTTTAGTTGAATTATCGCTTAGAGACAATCAGCTGGTTGAGAGGAATACTCAATCGCAGCTTTACTGAAAATTGAGACACATGAATCGATTTGAGATTCATACAGTCTAATGCTATGGGTGAAGAATATGATAACTTCTAACAGCTGATTCTAAATGATCAGCTGTTCACAATTATATTATAAAATCAGCTGATTTTAAAAAAAAAATTATTCAACACATGTGAGACTACAAATTATAATAATATTAAATATATAAAATGTTCTCAGTGTGCCATAAAATATAAAACTATTTTAAAATATAGAAATATAAAGAGAAAAATTGTAAAAAAATTTGTCGACATCATTCCTATATACATTATGGTATAGAGAGCATGTGGCTATTGAATCCACAGAGGTAAATTGTAGATATAATGTAAAAATTCAGTGAACAAGAAAAATTAATTAAACAAGAGGTGGAAATGATATATAGAGAGAAAAAATAAGAGCAGTTACAGAATCCGAAGGATATTTTGTTCCTTTTTTTCACAAATGTCATTCACGTAAGAAGTGCACTGTTCTATCAACTACATTATAACAATTGGATAGGGTGGCTTTGATGATACTTTTTAGTTCATAGTTGGTAATTGTCGGTAATTCTAGAATTTTAGAGTATAAAAAACATACGAAAGTGTTCAATTACTCCCAGAATCTGTGGAATGATAGCACTCTATTGAAACAAAGTAGGTACCACTGAAATAGATCTCATCAAGTTAGCAGGGAGTTTTATGAATAAAATGATTCTGAACTTTTTATTCTATTCTTATAAAATGTATAAAATGTGTGCAATTATTGCCAGAACCTGTGGAATGATAGCACCCTATTGGAAAATAGTAGGAACTACTGAAATAGATCTCATCAAGTTAGCCCTGAGTTTTATGAATAAAATGATTATGACTTTTATATTGCATTTTTATAAAATTATCAATTTAATTACTCCCAACACCTTCCAGAGATCGCACCCACTCTGGGGAACATAAACACAAAACAAGGATATAACCCTGTTTTATGAAAGGATATAAACTAGAATCTGTGAAGGGATATAACACTATTGAAAATAGTAGATACCATCGAAGTTATCGTGATTATTGTGAAACAACACAAACAAAATTATTCTCTGCTGGATATAAAATTTATATAAAATTATCAATTCATTTAATAAATCAAAGGATGTAGCCCTATTAAAAAATAGTAGGTACCATCGAAATAGTTCTCTTGAAGTTAGTCGTGACTTTTTTTTTGTACGAAACAAGATAGAAGAAATAAGTCTCCATAAAATCATCAATTCATTTACTCTCAATATCTTTCAAAGGCTGCACGTACCCTATGAAAAAGAATTGAAAAATAAAGTAGGGTTCACTAAGTAGGCCTTCAATTTTAGTTTTGAATTAAAATTCAAGAAAAGAAATCAATATGTTTGTTAAGTTAAATTCAATTACTTCCAGTTAGAATGAAGCCCTATTGAAAAATAGTAGGTACCATGGAAGTAGTCTAAATTTTTTTTGAAGAACAGTGTTATGTCAAAATTCTATAAAATCATCAATTCATTTACTCCCAAGACCTTCCAAAGACTACACCCACCCTGTGGTAAAAAAAGTAGGTGCTTTGAACACGTTTCCCATTCTAAATCGAAGATTGAAAAACCGTAATTTGAATTGCAATATATTTTATGTTGCTCATTTCATTGTAGAATATTCGTATGGTTCGTATAGTTCCACACCACAATCATTGTCTACATCTCCTTCAAATGACAATAGCTGGTAAAATTGTATTCATTTCTACATAGGTTTCTTATTCAGTGGTTTTTAGTTTTCTTCTCCTTTCATTCGAATGGTATAGAATAGAAACATTTAAAGATTCATTCCCATCCCATTCCTCTTGAACAAATCACAATAAACTGGCTAGATTCAACTTCTTCTTATTCACAACAGAACAGCACGAAACAGCTTCAGCAGCTTCTTCTTCTTCTACTTTTGTACTGTTCACCAACAGTGAGAAATTAAAGAAAATTGTCTTTTTAGTTGTCAATGCGGATGAAAGATGGTAGAATTATTAATGGTTTTTATTTGCTGTGAAGAACAGTGGTGAACATAATGAGCTGAGTAGAAATGAACTGAACTTAGCTGCTTTGCTGCTGAAAGTAGCAAAGTAGGCGGGGGTGGCATTAAGTGAGTACTTTTCCTTTTTGTTTTCATGACAGAAACAGGATTGTTTTTCAAGGGCTCTTCGCCTTTCAACCAGTCTTTCATGTCCTTCTAGTCTTTCAATTTTAGTCCCTTCAACCAGCCCTTTTCACGGATTTACTTTATCGCATTACTAGTCTTAATACTACTAGTAGCTACTTGGGAAAGTCAGTCAGCTACGACTAGCTTCTGGCATCTTTTTTTTTTTACTTTTTTTCTTAACTTCATTACAGGGATTGTGTTGTTGATGTTTATCAGGTTTTCTCGATTGATTTATTGTGGAAAATCAAAAGCAGGGATGTTGTCTCTTAGGGATTCCTTTCGATTTCCATTTTTTTTCTTGCTCTTCTCAATAGCTCCGTTTTGTAGAACAAAGGTCTAAGGATTTTGTGGTATTACTCGATGTTGTAAGAAGTGGGTAATATAATATTTTATTTCTTATTTCTACGTGATATATCCTCAAGACAGTAATTCTATCGGTTGTCAGTTGGCATATTTAAATTGAATATGAGAATTACATCAGCTGGTTTGGAGTGAAAGTGACACCACTTGAAATACTTCAAGTTTTAAATTTATGGAAATTTGTATTTCACTTTCCAGGGAAAGTTGGTATTGCTCGAGGCGATTTTCTTTAAAAGGGGACCGTTTTGTTTGAACGATGTCCTTTCAATCAACAAAGTTGATGATGGATTTGTTTGTATAATCGATGTTTTTATGGTGTTACTTTCAATTACCATCAAAAGTATAGAGAATATATATATATATGTACAATCTCTTTGAAATGTAAATTTATTGTGATTTTCTTCAGAAATTCCGCCTATAATACCATAAATACCTCAAACAAAATTAAATATCCTGAATTTGACACTCCCACGCAAACTACGAAAAGTCACAATGCAATTGTATTGTACGAAATTGCCTTCCCTCACATATAAATTTGTAAATTTATGGAAATTTTCACTCAGAAATTCCAAGAAAAGGGAGAATAGGTTGTCTCCCGAGAAAACCTTCTTCCTTTTTTTATCCTTAAGGGGTTGTGAATTCGTTTCTTAAAGAAAAAAAGGAATTTTTAGCATATTTCTTCAAAATCGTCAAAAAGTTTTTGAAAGTTTCATCTTAGAATTGGGAATATTTTTAGATTATTATTCTCATGCTAATAAGAAGCGCTTTCAAACTACTTTTTTCTTTTTAAATTTTTAAAGGTTTGATTTTTTACTTAAGAAAACATATAAAGTATTTAGGGAAGGGGAGCAAGAATTCCAATGCCTTGAGGAAATGTTAAAGTGTTAGCTCGCAATTTGCGAATTTTATGGGGTGGGAATCAAAGAAGGTAAATGCTTAAGTTTACCCTTATATCAAAATCTTTCACCCTCAAGAATAACTGAAATCTAAAAATGACATGGTAAATTAACGAAAAACCTCTAATCCATCATCATAGATTGTTATTATTAATCATTGCAGAAGACATTGCATAGGAAAGGCAAGATCTTGGAAAACCACATAAGTGCAAATTATCTCATCAGAACACTTAGGAAAATGTTTTCTTTGGATTTGTTGTACACATTTCTCGGAGATACTAGCAGTAAGAAGAAAGTTTCAGACGTTGGAACATTTCATTCTCCACGTCTTAAAATTATATTTTTTTGTAAATTTTAGTCTGTAAATAATCTTTTTGAGGAACTATACTTGAGTCCTAAAGAAAGAGAAATATAAGAACAAGAGGATTGTTCCATTTCCATGTGTATATAGCAAAATAGTGTGGGTATTTTCTAAAAGTTTGTCCTGTCAGGCCCACTGTACTATTTTGAAGTGAGCTAACTGGACAAGAGGGAACCCTCGGGCTACCACTATCAACTCGAAAAATGGTGTACACACTTAAAAAAAAAAAAACACTTTCCCATAACGAACCAATAGCTTGATTCAGGGGGGGGGGGGTTGTTTTTGTTCTTTCACTTATAGAACAGGTGATATGATCATATCTCTGAGAAAAATTTTTATAAGATGACTCAGATTAATGCTATTGAGAAAAATAACTGAGAGAAAATTCTAAGGGATCAGCTGTTTATTTCTTAGATTATCACATATTCCATCAGCTGCTTTTATTCGTATGATCACATGCTTAATCAGTTGAGTTCATGCTGTTTCATTTACCGACCATAAATAATATATGAAAGAAAGAATTCTAAAAGTGCATCAATATGAAGAAAATATTTAAATAAATTTCTTCACTTCATATAAAAAATGCGAAAATTATAATTAAAAATGAAAAATACTTTTTGTAAGAGAAAAACAATGTAATTTATTATGAGAAATATACCTTTTTCTATAAAGTTTAATTAGGATGAAGAAACATGGGAAACGAGTTCGTGTAGGAGGATTCAAATTCATTTTTCTTCTTCTACTTTCAAAGGAAGGAAAGTTATTTTAGTAGTTTTGAATTATTTGCAAGGATTTTTTGGTGTTTTGTTCTATGAAAAGGAATAAGTTGCTTTTTACTAGCTTTTCACTGTGTTTAATTACTGGAAGTGAAAATTTATTTGTATAGTTTTTGAAAGCATTCAATGTAAATGATGTGTGATTGATTCGCTTATGTTGTGTGTATATATTTTTTTATTATAATTTTTCAAAATAATTAAGAGCTCTTCATAGCTTTGGTAAAGAGAAAACTTTTATATTTACGCTCTCTGTATTATTTGTTATAAAAAGAGAAAAGTTGTTTTCAAACATTTTTAATTAACAGAAAAGTTTGAACATAATCTTTTTATTAGATGTTATAAAAAGAGAAAACTTTTAATTAATATTAACCTTTACCTTTTGATTAAAGCATTTGAGAGTAATTGAAATGAAGTGAGAAACTTTTCAAAAAAGAAAATCCTTTGAACAAAAAATCATATATTTCAAAAAAGGAATAAAATCTACAATTACTATCTACAAGCCACGAAACAACGTCCAGCAGACCTAAAGACAAAGTGCAATGAAAAATAGGGAGTAATTTATATCTTATAACTTTAAATTTTATGTGTCATATTAATTTTCTTCACTTATATCCTCCACGATGGATGTGGGTGCCGGTCCGGGCCAGAATCTAAAGAAAAAATTTCTATGCAACGAAGAAGAATGTCATAAATTTTCTTCACAATTAATTTAGAGTAATGAACTTTCTCCTTTTACATAATCAGTTTTTTCTACATCCTTTCCTTGTTCCTCGTTTGTGTTCGTCGCTTTTGAAAAAGTGAATAGACTGCTGGTAAGACAAAATAATTTTAAATTTTGGAGGAAAAGATATATAACGACGTAATGGTAAAGGAGGAGAAAGCAGGATGATGGGAGTATAAATATTCTATAAAGAGAAAGACACTTAGAAAAAGTCGTGAAGAGAAAGTGCAAACGATAAAGGTAAAGACGAGAAGTGAAATAGAAAAAGATTAGAGAGCAGAGAACCTGAAGAGAAAGTTAATGTATTGACGAGAAACAGAAACATGTAAGAGAACACAGAGTATGGAGAGAAAGTGAAACGACAAAGTAAACAGAAATTAATTAGAAGGAGAGCAGCACAGGAAGAGAACACATAATATGAAGAGAAATAATATAAGAGAACAAAGATAATGAAAAGTGGAAGTTAAACAGATAAGATTTTCTTTTAAGAGAAAAGCTTGAAGAGAAATGAATGTAAAGGCGAGAAACAGAAACAGGTAAGAACATCCAAAGTATGAAGAGAAAGTAAAACAACAAAGAAGAGTCATCACTTAGTGAAACGAAAAAGTTGGGAAGGAAGAGAAACATATCAGAGAATAAAGAGAAGAGTCAAGTTATTGAAGTGAAATGAAACAGAAGAGACAACACTTAGTGAAATGAGATTTAGAAGATAAACATATAAGAAAACAAAGAGAATGAAAAGTGGATAAGAGAATCTTTTAAGAGAAAGGTGTGAAGAGAAATAGAGAAACAGGTAAGAGCGTCTAAAGTATGAAGAGGAAGCAAAACAACAAAGTAAAGCCAAGTAAGAAACGAGATGTGAAAGAGAACATATAAGATAACAAAGAGAAAACAGAGAAGAGAACAAATTAGAAGCAAAATAGAAACAGATAAGATAATATAGAGCACGAAGAGAAAGTGAAACAACAAGGAATATTTTACTTTCTCTTTTTCAACTTAAAGAGAACTATTATTACAAAGACTAATGAAACAGAAGAAAACAAGAGAAAACTTTTCATAATCATCTTAAACATGATAAATTTTTCCAAGTGAAAAACATGAAAAAAAAACCTCTGCGGAAAAGTTGGAATGATGGAAATTATACTATACAGCAGGGAGGTTCTTTGATGGCGCTTATTGGATGGATTTTCGTCTTTAAAAACTTTATAACAACATAATGTTTGTTCAATGGCGTCGATAATAAACAACTTTTTAGTGCTCATGCTTACTTTTTTTTTCTCTTATTTTTCACTATATGCGGGGCAAATATTTCATTTTCATTTTATAAATGTAATTAATTGGTACTTTATTTAGCTTTAGCTGAGTCCTCTTCTCTTTCTCCTGATTCATTGCCTTTTAAAGATGGCTTTCATAATTAACCAAAGGCTTGGATTTTCATTATTTACACACTCAAAAGTAATTAGATGGCAGAGAATTTCTTCTTACTATTTTTAAGATGGTGGTGCTTGAGAGCTGGTCGTCTTCAGCTGGAGATTTCTTCTATTGTTTGGATTTATTTCAACTGTGATTTCATTTTCTTTTCAAACGAATGGGGGTAACGAGACAGAAGGAAGCTATTCAAGTGGTTTCTTAATTACATTTAAGAAGAAGTGATTTATAAATAGAATTAAGTTCATTTCAAAGCATTTTCACTATAAAGCTCAAATTACATAGAACATTGTATCGAAATATTGAAAAACACATTAATAATTACCAACAAACTTTTCCATAAATCCACATAAATCTTAATCAAACGGAATCATAATAAATCATTACCCTCATTTTTATGAAAAAATATATAAAACAAACTTTTCAAATGTATTAGCTAAATTTATATCCAGAAAGTTTCAACAACTCATATAACAACAAATTACCATGAAAGTATCCACTCCATAAACCAATCGACATCAAATATATCAAAGCATCTGTTCGCATCCAGCCCAGGAAAAGTCGAGAAAAGTCAATCAAACCATCTGCGAATGGAATGGAAAATATATCTATAACCGATCCATTTAACTTTTCCTCTTTATCAAATTATACTCTTCTGTATAAACTCCAGATGACCAGATAAAACTTTTCATATTCAACTTTGTTCCAGACGATATACTCGCGAAAATTGATGTATGAGAGTATTATCGATAATACTGTTGACATTGAGAACGAGACTCTGCTCTTTCCTGCTTATTTTTTTGTGTTTTATATACACTTTCGTCCCAGCTTTTTCATAGAAATTATATACAGATAATGTTGTGTTTCTCCTAGATATAGTATAGCTGAGTTGTGTTGGCAGGAAACAAATTTTCTTGTTAAAAAACGAGGAAAATTCGCATCAACCACATTATATATCAACTACATCATGGCAGCATAAATTATAACCGATAATAAATCATTTCTCAACTGACATTAACATACAAAATTTGAATTTCTTTCATTTTCAACAAAAATATAACCCATGAATCCAACGAACCCTACCAAACATACACCCCAACAGAACAACAAAAAATATACAAGAGGAAACAGAACAACATTGGATTTTTGGAGTGCACTGAAAAGCTTATTTGGATAAAGTTTTTTTATTTTTAGTGAGTAATTGCTGGACTTGGCAGATATTGAAGGTAATTGTCTGGGGACTCTGAAGAAAGCACTTATTTCATCAATTTGGACTTTTTTAAAATTTCTTACTCAAATAAGAAGAAATTTATTAGAACCTAGATAACATTAGCCGCCGCAATAAAATATCCAAAAACGAGAGGACTATGGTCCGCTTGCTAAGATTGAACGCCCCGAAAATCAGCTGTTTTTGTTTATTCAGTGGAGAATTTACTGTGTTCTATCTCCTTCCATTCTTTCCATGATTAGTGTTTTCTCTTTTCCTTTTCTAAGCGACAGAACAGATGATCAGTCACTCATTGCTTGTATGGACATGTTCTAATAACTGAGAAATCGTCACTCAATTTATGGTGAAATAAATTGAATGTCACGCAAATAATGCTTAGTGGAGAGAGTGACGGATTCTATGGTGTTTGCCCATTCTTTCCAAGAATTCCTATGATGACAATGAACTTTGAACGCTAGAACGCAGCAGACTCTCTCCGTTCATGCTTCAATCGGATAACAATAAACAGCGTTTTTTTAGTCATTTAATCGTGGCCGTGATAAATTTTCGACTATGTCGCCACAATGTCGAAGTTTAAAATTTTCGGAAAATTCTGTTTTTCAATGATGAATATTTGAAAATGTAAAAGAAATTCGTTTGTCAATTTAAATAAAAAAACCATAAAAACTTCAAAAATTCTTAATTTTCTTCCAAGAAGATTAATTAATCTTTGATAACTCCTCATCCTCACAAAGAAAGAAAACTAAATACAAATAAAAGTAAATATTTTACAGTCATTCAAAGTCCGCAATTAAAATATTTGAAAATTCAGTATAAAATAATTCAATTACCATCAAAGAAGAAATATACAAAACTAAAAAAAATATTTCACAAGTGCATAATACGTATATATCAGAAGAGCTAAAGGATATCAGGATATAGAACAGCAAGTAAACCAAGCAAACACAGCACAAAGGATCTAGAGCTGAACACAAAATTTTTATACTCTTGCTGTTCCTGGGTCTGGTTTGGTTTGGTCTGGTTGGGTTGTGTCGGTAGAATTTGTGGGTTAAGTTGATGTAAAGCTATGAAAATCATTGCAAAAATGTTTACGTTACTATAAGCTTGTTAGATACTGTGGTTAGGATAAAGGGTATCTAGGATAGCGAGTAACAAACACTCACATTCACATTGGAACGATATCCTTGCATCGCGCTCTACTGACTTTCATTTAACGCGCCAACTTAAACTTTAACAAAACTATATAACTTTCCTTTCCCATATATAATTTTGATTGATTGCAGTTGCTCGAGAATTCCAATTAGTCTTCTAAAGTTTCCTGTTCTTCCCCAATTCAAAGAAGCATCCTGAAATATCAAACGAGTCACACAGACAGGTCACATCTATTCCTAGAATCTCTTTTATGATAGAGGTGGTCAGGTAAGAATTTTATATGCATATGTAAGATATGTAAACTTAGAAAAGTGAAGTTAGTTTCGATGTGGTGAATATAGAAAAGAACGGCATTTGACAGAGAATTTGTTTTAATTAAACCGTTTTATTTTTTTAAAGATTTTATTTGGAAAATTATGAAGTGAAGATAGCTTCGATGTGGTGAGATGGAAAAGAACGGCATTTGAGAGAAAATTGGTTTAAATAAAATGTTTTCTTCCAACAATTCATTTGTGAATAAAAAAGTACACTAAAGTGAAGGTAGTTCCAATGTGGTGAGCATAGAATGGAACGTCATTTGCCAGGAAATAGGTTGAAATTAACCTTTTCGCTTATTTTGATGATTAAATTTATGAATTAACAAGTGAGTAGTTTAAATGTGGTGAGTATTTAAACAAACATCTTTGAGAGAAAATATATTGAGTAAGTGTACCAAAGATAGTTTCTATGTGGTGAGTATAAAATGGGACGTCATTTGAAAGAAAATAAGGGTTTTCTTCTTTTGAAGGTACCCCAAAGTGAATGCAGTTTTGATGTGGTGAGTATAGAATGTCAAAGGAAATGGTAAAATTACATTCAAATTTTGATGTGGTGAGTATAAAAGGAAATGGTAAAATTACATTCAAATTTTGATGTGGTGAGATAGTATGTCAATTACCAGCGATTTCCTGAATTTGTTAATAAAGAACACAAAGTGAAGGTAGTTTCGATATGGTGACTATAGAATGAAACGTCATTTCCTAGAAAATGGGTTCAAATAAACAGTTTTTCGTCTCCCAAGGTAAAAAGTAAAATTACATTCAATAGTTTGAAATGTAAATAACGTACTATACAATAGTTCTATCAACTCTAATCTATACTATTCTCTATATATGGAAAGTTAATGAAGCAAGAAGATAGAAGAAGAATAAAGAATTCTCTTTCATAATTTCCTGGCAAATTTAAAGGATAATATTTCAATCACTATTTTATCCTTCTCTTTTCTTGTTTCCTATCCTCTCATATCCTTTTGTGTCTCCTTTTGTTGATGAGATAGATCGTAAATTTGCATTTGATTAGGGATGAAAGGTTTTTCTCCATTTCTTTCAATATTTTTCCTCTTTTTCGGAAATTACTTTATGAATTCTTTGGTACTTATTGAGTTATTGATGTTTAAAAGTCTTTGAAGTGCTTAATAGACTTGTATGTTTAACATAGTTTGATTTCGATGATTACTGAAATGTCATCAGCAGATATTTTACAGATTATAATCTTTTTAAATTATGAAACCTTTTTTGTTAATTAATGTCTAACATATCCTTTGAGGCAAGAACGTGTTCCTAGAAATCAGGTAGATTTATCCAATTTATATGGTCAAAAAGTTTTCTTTGTTTGAATATCTAATTGATTTTTATATACCTTTTCTATGAGAACTTTTTGAATAATTAATATTTAATGAGTTTAAAAGCAAAGGTTTATTTTGGTATATGATTCTTAAAATAATATTAATAGGAATTAATTTCATAAAAGTAAAATATGTGAAGCGTAAATTTGATAGGAATATATTTGAATTATATTGAATTATATGTGGTCAAACTTCCTGAAACTTCTGAGGAAGACATAAGCTTGGAGTGGAGAAGTCCGTAAAAAATCTTTCGATATTTTAAGACCTATCCTTTTCAATATTCATTACAATACGAATTTAGCACATATTTGGACCCTTTTCCCAAAAAACCACTTTTCACGTTTCCAAATATCCATATACAAATTATAACGTTCATCTGGGACCACGAACTCTAATAGTGCTCATTGAAATACAAATTTGTTAACTATTTTTGACATGTTGTGTACTGTCTCAATTATTTCTAATAAAAATATAGCACTATGGAAAGTTTTATGAGGAAGACCCTATATAAATAGGGACTTTCTCATACAACTTTCCATAGTGCTATAGCAACCCAACTTAAAAAAGCCTAGGGAATTTATGAACAATGTGTACTAATGCTTTATAACACTTCTCTCACAATTTTTGTCAAAAAATCTAAATCCAGCTATAACTTATAGCGTACCTACAGGGCCATTACATTCAATAGTGCTCATTGAAATACAGACTAATTAACACTTTCCATAGTGCATAAAGCACCAGTAGTTTTACGAACAATGTACACTATTGTACATTTCTCGAAAAGAAACAATCCCAAAAACCAACTTTTATTGTTAATCTAAGGGACCACTACCTTCAATAGTGCTCATTCCAATACATATCAATTCAATATTTATGAAATGTTGTGTGTCTTGTTAAAGCTTTCTAATAAAAATCAATATCCTTGAATAATCTATAAATCAATTATAAAAAAAACTATTTGGAATACACCCAAAAATCCATCATCTGCTCAAACAAATCCCTTACATAAACTCTAGTTAATTAAATCTGAAAATCTATGTCTTTCATATTCAAATGTTACATTTTTCAATATATGACTACCAATTTCCTTTTATTCATATTTACCATTCCAATTTCCCAAAAAAAAAAAGATGAAAAAAAAAATACTGAAATAATAAAGTAGAAAGAAGTACCCAAAAGAATGTTTTGGAACATTCTGTATATCAAAAAGTATAAGAAAGCATGTAAATCCATGCGGAAAAATGCTCGTAGTATACTTTTGTGCTTTTTGGTTCATTTGTGGTATAAATTCCATTTTCTTGCCACAAAATCTTGTTCGCTCATACATTCCAAAGCAGATATTTCTCCTCTTCTTTTGCATCCGTTCATTCACGTTCCATGCTTGTTTACTTGGTTTCTAGAAGCAGAAGAAGCTACTGCTTTGCTTCTGCCACAGATTCAGTTTCTGTGTAAAGTGGACAGCAATAAAAGCGAATATGATAGTTATTTTCATATTGCTGTCGCACTTGTTTTTAGCAACACCATTACCAAAAATTCTTCAACATTCTAACTTGGTTTCAAAACGACGTTAATAAGGGAGTGCGGATTTTTCCATTCTATACGAAATCATTTTCAGGGTTATTGAGGGTAATTCTTGGGATGTGATATAATATTTGCAATGCAGTTTTTGTTGTTTCAGATATAGCAGGATAACACAGCAGATTTAAGATTATCGATTTTCGACAAAATTATGATCTTTAAGTGTCAAATTTAAGCTGGTTATATTTCATGTTTGGGCTAACCGTAGGAAGCAAAAGCAGATTCGATATGACATTTACAATTTGTGACGCAGGTATTTTATTTTTACTCATTTCAGAAAGTTTGTTATTTAAACTGGTTCTATTTCAGTTTTAGGCAAACCGGATGAAGAAACAAATTATTTTTTTTATTTCGCTTTTTAAAATTTCAACTTGTATTCAGATCGACGGATTTTCAATTGTATACAAAATTATGTTTAGGGTTATTAAGGGTTAGTCTTGGAATGTGATATAAAACTGGATTGTGATATAAACATAATCTAACTATTTTACTTAAAAGCAGACTAAGAAGAGCATCTCAGGTTTTGCGACAAGAGAAAACCAAAACAGCTGATTTCAGGATGATTTTTGACAGAAGTATCCATTAATTTCTGAGATACCATAAGCATTAGGGATGGGAACTGTCTGTAAATTACGTAGTTTATTAAGTACTTCACTTTGCCCATCCATGATAAGCATAAAGAAAACTAAAGGAAGAAGAACATTGTATTTCTGTTTGTTCGAGGATACTGATCTATATCCGTGGATTTTGCGTAGTTCTTTATAACATGAGCTGGTTCTATATTTGTTTTGGGCTAACCGTACCAAGAAACAGCAGATTATTATTTAAGTTTTGAACTAATCGATATTATACATTATGATGATTATTATCAGCTGATTATTTATATATTTTAAGAAAAAAAAATATTTTTTCTTATGAATGAATTCCAATCCAATTTTAGATTTCAACTGGTTTTATCTAATCATTAGGCTAACCAGACAATGAAACAACTGATTGTATGTTAATGAATGAACCCCGATTCAATTTCAGGCCCAGATCTGATTGATTCAACCATTCTTCTTTGAATATTCAAAGATAATTTCAGCTGGTTTTATCTCATTTTTAGGCTAACTGGGCAATGAAACAGCTGATTCAATGTTAATAGAGTAAAGAATAATTATTTTGCATATAACAATTAGAGATAAGAGCTCTGGGAGTTACCCTCAATAGTTGTCGTATGAAATATACATCATACTGAGGTTTGTTTTTAATGAACCACTTTAAGAAGACCATAGTCAACTGAAATTGCTTCAATTATTTAAGGAAATTAAAAAGACAATTATTTCCAATAAAGTAACCACCAAGAAAACCCATTACTCCTACGGAAAAAGAATAGAATAGTACAAAAAAAACATTTAGCCAACAACCAGCCACATGGGATCCACAAAAAAAGACCCCAGTCCTCAAAAAAAATTATACTCTATGTCACAAAGGATGTGATGGGAGAAATGAACATGAAAAGGACAATGTAAAGCGCAGTCATGTAGAAAAGGACATTAGGAAAAGCGATGCATTGAAAGCAAAGCAAGAAGAAAAGAATCACAAAAAATGAGAAGAAAACATGCTACAGGGTCCAATATTCAGAGTTAACCACCTTTACATGAAATTCATTCCCTGCTCCTAGCTCCAGAACTATAGAGCTGTAGTCTTCTTCCTAAGTTTTATCTGTATCTGTGTATTTTCCTGTTTCCAATGTTTTTATTACTTTTAAATCCTTTAATTTATTTTTATAAAACATCCAGGACTTAGCTGGCTGATAGCTAGTTCATGGTCCAAACCATGAGTCCCACTTGCTTGTTCATTCTCTCGTTGTCGTTGCTGTTCCCTTTGCATTTGATATCCAGTTGAGTCTGCTGTTGTCGTTAAAATGGTTCGCTTTTTTTTTGCTACTGGTATACTTTTTGTACTTTGTTCCCAGTTTAAATGTATAGTTGAATTAAATTGAGTTCGAGTGGTTCACTTGATTGGTGGGTTTTTAGAATACTTTGGAAAATTTTCGGTGGTTTTTGAGGGCAACTACCAAAAGTTTCATGCAGGTTTCCATGAAATTTTAATATAATAAACTATTTCAGATATTTTAAATTTAAATCTGTTGATTTGTAAAGGTTCGGTATGATTGTTACCGACAGTCGGGGTGTTGCGACGCGAAATTTTCGCGGCGGCGGCGGG
>HF911226.1:0-15124 GCA_000341915.2 Megaselia scalaris
ATGACTGACGGAATGATCAGTCTGAAGGTGTGATGAATAATTATTTTTGCCGGACAAAAGTTTTATTTTGCGTTGTTTTTCATTAAACGAAATTAAATTTTTAGTATGACTCGTTCAAAATGGTGATAATTTCGACAATATGGTGATGAAAGTGTCTGTTTTTGCGACGGAAATTCTGAACCCAATTTTATTTAATAAAAAAAATCGAAGAAAAACTACTAATTAAATTCTATGAAATTTTCAAATATTATAAATAAGAATAAAAAACAAATAAATAGTTTGTAGACTCTGAATATAGGCTCTGGATTAGAGCTAAACATATGGCATGGGCTCTAATATGGTCAAAAAATTTCCTCCACAAATTTAATTAGGGATTGCTAAGATAACTTAATAAAATTTGTAATGCATTAAAACACATTTTCTATAAAAAGATATAACTTTATAAAAGCCTAGATAACAGTTAATAATTTTATTTCAATTTTAAATAAACAAATTCTATTTCTATCTGTTGCTAATAATAAATGATAAACAATGTTATTAACTTTTATATACAAAATAAATAAATTGCTATGATGATGTCTTCGTAATCACAGTAGAACAAATTTAAAATGTAGTAAGAATTTTGTGCATGTTGCAAAATTATTCAAATTTTGGTTCTGTTTAATGAAGGTAATTGAAATTTCTTAAACTTAATATTAGATAGATTTCTTTGAATATATAAAATAACATTATTTAACCTTATAAAATTTAAAAACATGTAAACTTCAGAAATAAATAATTATTAATTATATTAAATTCAAAGTCAATAAAAAAAAATACAAAAAGAAAAATCAATGCAAAAATACGTGACATAAATGGCATCCGCCATTATCCATCCTACGGAATAAATACCAAATAGAAAAAGGAAAAAAGAAACAAATTAAAAGTTAATGCTTCTAAAAATAATTTTCATTGCCTCATTCTGAAAAGGAAACGAAAAATATTTTCATTAATATTCTTTATATTTAATTAAACTTTCTTCCAAAACTATATTTATTTACACAGTTTTATATTTTTTTATTCGAATTTAAATTAAAACTAGAAATTATTATAACTTTGAAATGCGTTTTAAATATTTAAATATTCAAATTATGTTTTCACATTATTCTGTTTATATACATTGCTTTGAATTAAAATATCATTGAAATTAATGAAACATTTTCATATAAGACTCATACTTTAAAAGCTAACTTACAAAGCTAAGTACTTTGTTAAGTTATACTTATTTCTATAGGCTTTACTCGTTTCCAAACACTGGAAAAATTACTTCGATTATATTCTTAAAACTTTTCAAAACTTTAAGTTTTTTAGATTTTTGAAGGAAATAATATCGTATAGTAAATTATAATTAAAAATATAAAATATGTTTTTTTAAATATTTGATATGTAATTGTTGTTTAGTTTTAATAATTGAAAACCTACAGAAACCAGGTAGACCAGGTAGACTTGGAAGAGCCTTTCTTATAGTTTCTCACGTTCTTCTAGAAGCAATGTCTGCCACCGAAAAAGGCATAACTATGGACTACTTAAGGATTATAAGAACTAACGTGGTATAAGCTTTCTCTCTGTCACCTACAAGATCCTTGCTTCCATAATGAAAAATCGCTTAAAACCGCATTCTGTCATACGGTCCTTATAAATGATTCTTGAGCCTGAAAAGACAACGGCCAATTAGCTTTTCACATTCAACCACAGAAGGGAACTGTTTGTAGTTTATGTGTATATTACGAAAATTATTTAAGTAATTAACTAGCTCCATGGAAAATCTCAAATGATATCATATTATACGTAAATTTTGTAAGTAATTAACAAAAATCTATCCTTTGCTCATCCCTAGCATTCAACATATCCTTAAAGACATTTTCATCGATTTCAGACAAGCTTATGTGTATGACCCATATAAGGCAGCCATACATATTTTATGAATATGATATATCAAAATATTTATGTTATGTACATAAATATGTATGTGAAATATATAACACAACTATATTTATGCATGCGAATCTTAACATGATATTTACACATAGTTATCACATATATACATATTGATGTCACATATATAAATAATATGCATAAATGTGGATGGAACAGTTTATAACTTTGCATATGGCTGCCATACACATAATCATGGATGGGCAAAGTCATGTATATAGTTAATTACCTACGTAATTTAAGTGCAAATTACACTTGAAAATAACTTAAATTACATACAGTGTACATCCCTGTATATAACATACATATAGCATACTATTTACATGTTATGTACATTATACGCAGAGCAAAAATAGTTCTTTTCTTTAAGTACAATACATCAATTTGTCATACCTTCAAAATTCATGAAATTCAAAATGTTCATGATTTTAAGAGAAATAGGCCATGCGGCTACTTAAAATCATTGATTGCTCAACTTTACTTTCTATAATCCAACAGGATCAAATAGAAAAAGTTAATCTGCAGAGGCAAATACAATTGATCAGAGTGATGAACTTTAACAGCAAAGAACGAAAATCTGATTTTAATCTTCAAAAACAAGTTTTGAGAATAATCTTTAGTTCTAACATGAGCAGAGAATTAAACTGCCAAACATATCAACACAAAGCTTCTAAGGTATGCTAGTCATATAGAGAGAATGTGTGAATAAACTCCTGTTTGAAAAAAAATCTCCTACTAGCTAACGACACTATATATAAGTTAAATTAGGGCAGCACCTAAGAATAGCCCATAATGATCCATCACAATCATCTCTGACCCACTTCAAATCTTCTTTTTAACAGAACTGGATATTCCCAAAGAATATGTTTAATATCCTCGATGACAAGTAAATCCTGACAGTACCTACACTCATTAATGTGAGCTCTGCCCCTTTCCAATGTACGTATTTTATCGTAAATTTATATCGGGTGCCAAATTCTTTATTTATATAAGTACTTCGCAAAATTGCACCTTGGTGTAATGCAATCTCATCCTATCACAGAAATGCTGTCTTCCACTTTGGAAGGAGCGAAGCAACCGGAAACTTGGCCTTCACTGTAGGAGTTGTCTTTTAAGCGCTGAGCGAAGCGTAGGCTATACAGAATCGTATCCCATGAAAGAAGTATGTTCTGTCCATTAGGAAGGAGCGAAGCAAACGGAAACTAGGCCTTGGAATCACAAGAGGAGCAAGAAATCAATATATTTCACCGTCTGGAACGGTTAGTCGTTATTTTAGCACCATCTATAGATTTTCTCACTGTTAAGTCTTCATATCATGTCTTTGATACATTATATTCATTAATTTAAATTTCTTTAAAAAACTGATTTTTTGTATTCTTTGAATTTTGAAATATTATATTAGGATTTTACTTTAATAACTTCATAAATTATATTGATATTAAAAATTTGTTTCGCTAATGTAGTTAAATAACTGTATATTGTATGTAATTATACATATTACTTACATATGTATAATTATACATATTACATACATATGTATAATTATACATATTACTTACATATGTAAATTAAGCATAAATTACTAATATTGAAGTATTCAGTTCTCCATTTCTTTCAATAGTCGTGATGAATAACTGCTCGAAACCATTTTATCGAAACCACTTATAAGATCATGCTGCAAATGAAATGTATCTATATCGACTATACGTATATATCATTGTACCTTCATAACATTAAGATATCAGGGATGGGTACTTCCTGTAAATTACGTAAGTAACTAACTCATTCAGTACAAAATACCAGTAATTAACGTAAATTTACGGACTTAAATTACATTTAAATTACGTAAGTAATTAACTAAATACATTAAAATTACAATCAAGTTTAAAAAAACTTTCAAGAAAGACATAAAAATCTACAAACTTTGTTTTTCTTTCTGTGGAGAATACATAGTATGAATCTGAATGAGTTTTATGGAAATCACCTGACTTTCTGACTAAATGACTGACGGAATGATCAGTCTGAATGACGGAATGAATGCGTCTTTTCACATAACAACAAATAAACAAATATATCTATATTTTTGTATACAATTTGTACATAAAGAAAACCGGAAGGCTGCTGCTGTTTTGCCATTCAAATTGCATTATTATTTACATATCATTTAGAACTTTATTTTTATGATACTATTTTCATATGATTTACAATTTTGTAGGTTAAATTCAATTAGATGCTGATTTTAATGGAGCTTTTTACATATCTAGATGAAACTTTGTTACTATCATGACATTGTATATCTCTTAGAAGCTATTTTACAAAAAAAAATATCTTTCTTAACCAAAGAAAAGAAAATAAATATAAAAAACTAAGTTTTCTTTAAAAACTTTTTACTTTTAGTTCTCTTTTTCCCACATTGATTCAAAAGTAATGGTAACTTTTTTTACAAAATTCTTCATACTTTTTATTACATTTTTCATTTCAATGGAAAACTTTCTGCTGCTAACAAAACCACGGAATGTGTTTCCCTATTCACTTCGGAGTAATCCAAGTCCCAAAGCAAACCTTTTTCTCATAGTTAAGGAAAAAATACACAAAGGCTCACCTTTCATTCATCAGTTTTACCTCACCCAGCGACTGTCAGTCATGAAACTCCATACAAAATCGATATCCTCAGGGAGCGTCTTTCCTGGCAGATAACAATACACTTGTAATCCCTATAATCAAAGCAAACTCATTCATCTTCGTCTTCCAACCCTTAGAAATTAATCACAAACTAAGAAAAAAGATGCCAATCTTCTAAATTATTTGACTTGAAATGGGTTCGCTTCTTCAATTTGGCATCACTTTGATACACAATATTTTCTTATAATTTTTTTTTTGTTCTACAAAACCATATACTCCCTATAATTTGTTGAATATACATGAAATTTGCTTACATCGGCGGCAATGATGTTGACGACGGACGTCAGACGTTAGACGTCGCCACTCCATTACAATTTCCTTGTACATTTTCAGCTATTGTTTGATTCAGCATGTTGTGCTATAAAAGTAGGGTGTCTCACAGTTGGTTGCCATGTAATTTTTGTTTAACTTTATGGAAATGTCTAACATATTCTAGATATTCGACAAGTTCCAGTAGCTAAACTTCTAAGATTCTGGCTAATTGTCTACAGTTTTGTATGTCTTTCTGTTATATCAACGTACTTTTATTGGAAAAAAGCGATTGGAAGCTCCTGCATTGACAGTCTAAATTTCCTATCACTTTGCTACCTCTAAAAGAACAGAACAAAATTAAAACATCCAAACATTTCTTAAAGCTTGTAGTTGTATCTGATTCTAAGCTCAAACCCTCTCTTGCTAAGACTAAGAAGACTAACATTTCGTTTTTTCTCAGCTTGAGTCCAAAACCTTTTCTATTTCGATGAAACTAATCTTCAGGAGGATTTTTATGCCAAACAAATTCGGAAAAGCTCATTTCTAGATTATCGATGTTATACTTATAGATCTTCTCAAGGATCTCTCTGAGTGTGATAACCTGATCGATTGTTGTCTTTCCAGGCAAGATTAAAGGACCAAGTACCTGGTTTGACATTTGCAGATACCATAATAAATTTGAGTAGGATGTCGATGAAGCTGTAGGACAAGAACAAAGCATCACCTTTCCAGAAGCCTCTAATTGTCCGGAAGCCTCATAGTAATTTTGGCAGATCGAAATGAACTTAGGAGGTACGTCAAATAGGTTCATAGCATTGAATAGCTCGTTCTTCTGCAGTGCATCTTACGCTTGTCGGAAGTCGATGAATAGGTTATGTTTTCATCTTTGACTCCAGAGGTTTTTCAATGATATGTCTTTGTGTGAATATCTGATCGGTTTTTGATCAAGGCCATCCACAATATGGGACCAGTTGCTAATGTAGCGATTTCTAGAGCTTTGAGTATTACAAATATGAAGATATAAAGAAATGAAGATATGAAAACATAAAGATATGAAAACATAAAGATATGAAGAAATGAAGATATGAAGATATGAAGATATGAAGATATGAAGATATGAAGATATGAAGATGTGAAGATATGAAGAAATGAAGATATGAACTATACGATAAAAAGTCAAATTATTCTGAGATGCATACAATTTTCTAGAAATTCACAGAATCTTTAATACAATAACACCCTAATCCATAGAGTTACGTCCAACAGCTTTGAACAACATTATTATATTATAGCAAGCAGCCAGCTGATGTGAATAGAATAGTTTGCGTCCATTGTACATAATATATAATAAGTATGTAATAAAGTAAATCTAATATACACCGCCACCGCGCCAATATTGAATGAATGGAGTTAGTATGGGTTTGAATACTATTAAATGAGAGAAAAGCACAGCGCATATGAACGGAAGCGAGGTCATTCCAAAGTGAAACAACATAACATAAAAATGGAAATTCAAATTATTCTTTTTTCTTTTCAAGTTCTAAATTCGACATTTTATAGATTTTTGTTTTTTAAAATACTTTATATATTTAAATTTTCCTTATCTTTCGCTTGATTTGTTGTACAAAAGATTCTATTTCCAAATATGAAGTAGATCCTATTGACTCCATTGTCGTTTCCTATGTCAGAGACGTTGGATCCTTGTCGATGGGAGTTTAATGGGATTAGGAACTTTATAACTCGATCCTCTGAAGTACTATCCTCTGAAGTAACTCCAGTCACTCTGTCCTCTGAAATATGTTCAGCAATTGTTGATGATACTAGGAAAACTAGAAAAGTTACTAGAATGTAACGAGCTGACATGTTCGGAGAACTGTATGAAACCTTTTCGATAAAATTACTTTAATTTGAATATTAAATTTAGCTTTTTATATAGTTTCAACGCTTGTCAGTAACTGACCTACTTCAACGATAATTTTTAAATTATGCTCATTCAAATTGAATTAATGTATTTGTTTTTTTGTATTTATAGAATTTATTATAATGTGTTTTACATTTTCACAAATGTTTTAAATTGATTTACATTAATTTTTGGAAGCTTTATCTTAGCAACATTTTCAGTTAAACTTTCCATATTTGAAAAAAAAAACACTTTAATAAACTATAAAAAAATAGATAAATATTTGTGATAAGAAATCTATCTATTCATTTAAATATGATATTTTATTTATAATAATACTTTTTGCCTGTCATTTACTGACCTACTTCAACAATAATTTGTTTGACTTCAATTTCGATAAAAGCTATTTAGAGGAGATAATATATTTAATGACAATAGTTTTATTTATAAACTTTAAATTTATAGAAATTTCAGTATAAATTATATTGTATTTATTTCAGGAATATGGGGAAACCATATTTCTTGAAACCTCAAAGAAAATCAAATTTCAAATTGTATTATAATTTGTATGGGAAAGAGTCTTCTTACCAATGTTACGGAACACATTTGTAAAAACGATCAGGAAAGTATAGTTTGAATTGCAAGAATCTATTAAATGTTCCTACCTCTTGAAGCTTAAGATGAAGCTTATGTTCTGCATAGCATGCAACATGCAGAGCAGTGCGAAGATGTAAGTCAACTAAGTTAATATTGAAAGATAAAACAAAGAAGTATTTCTCCATATTGTATACTCACTATCATAAATCCCATCATCATAAGCATTCAATGCATGAATTCTGGAAGTAGTTTAGAACGAGGACTACTAGTAATGAGAAGCTTTGAAAATCAGTAAGGAGCAAAAAATTACCTTTAAAAAAACAAAAAAGTTGTTGGGAAATACCTTGTTGTTGATGAAACTTTGACACATTCCTGCTAGCATTATGTTGTCCATACTTCTTTGTTTCTGGATGATATTTTTGTTAATATGTATGTCAATCCATAACATTCTTTGGCGGCCTTGCCTACGCGTTCGATTTGGTGAAGGTAATAAGCTGATTTTTTTATAATCTTCTACATTACCCGCCCATGGTAGAAACTTTGTGTCCTTTTCCTAAAATGTCCTCGTCTGATTTCGGTTTCTCATGAATTCAAGTTCCTCAAAATAAAAAAAAAACTGCTAAAAAGATGTAAAATACACCTATGGACACAGCACATTACACTGTCTGTAATTTACGTAATTTACAAGCGTAATTTACACGGGGGGGGGGATTAATTCTCCTTCTCCCTTTCTAATGATAATGTTCCTGCTGCCTTCTCTAATATCCTTCGTTTCCTGGCGATGATGATGACGATGGTCCTTTTTTCCCTTTTCCTTTAGTTTGTTCGTTCCCTTGCCTTGTAACCCCAAACGATAGGAAAAGGAGATGATGAGTCACCATGGCAAACATTGCAAAAACATCCCTCAAAAACTAACACTATCCCAAAGGCTTCCTTTTCAAATCTATATAGCTTTATAGGCGATGTGACAGGATCATTTTTCGTTTGTGTGTGTTGGTTTGGTTGAGGAATCAATATAGAAGTGCGTCATTTTGGGATTAGGGTGGTTTGGGTTTTTAGTTCTATTAAATTTTATCGTTTTTTAATTTTTCTTTTTTTTTTGTAATTACATGCACTTTTATGTAACAAAGTGAAGTATTTTACTTCTCTAAATTGAGTAATTTATGTAAATAACGGATATTTTGCATTAAAGAAGAAAATTTATTACATTCAATTCATATGTAAATTACAGACAATAGTAATCACAAATATATTATATTGAAATAGTTAGTTACGTAATTTACGTAAATTACAGACAGTGCACAATCTTTAGAAGTAATAAAATATTACTGATTTTACATTAAATGTAATGTACTTTATAAGCTGGATTCCAAGTTTCTAATAGCTCTCTACTATCTGTATAAAATATATATGGCTACAGATGGTATTCCTAAAGATAAGAGCTAATAATATATATCTGAGATACATAGTAGATATTAGGCTATAATCAGTATAATTTAGCAAATTTTTAATTTCCTTCCTTTTCATCAATGACTGTCTGTAATTTTCTATTTCCAAGCAACATCCTAGTAATTTTCGTAAACAACGTGTTTTTAGCTAAGTTACAGAAGTAATTGATCTAAGAATTTAGTTTTATAAAAAATAGAGAAGGTATTTCTTATATATGTTAGGAACCCATCATATCCACCCATTAGGGCAGCCATACTGCAGTATATTCTATAACTGCATTGTACTGGGTAACATTTCAGAGGTTAGTTTTAATTGGTCTGCTGTGGATCTATCTCAAGGGAAATTGAAGTTTCATATCGGATGGTAACCAAAAGTGAGAGACCACTTCTTGCGAAAAGTCATGGATGCATAAATTACGTAAATTACTTACTGAGTAAATTACATGTAAAGTACGTAAGTAATTAACTAATTAATTCGTTTTGCCCATCCCTGGCTTTAACATACTATCACATCGTATGATATAAATTTACTTGAACTCTGCATCATAGATGTGCAAAGTGAAGTATTTAGTTAATTACTTACGTTATTTACATATAATTTACGTCCGTAAGTTACGTAATTTATGTAAATAACTGAAGTTTTGTATGGAAGTAGTTAATTACTTAAATAATTTACGTAAATTACGCTTGTAAATTAAGTAAATTACAGACAGTGCTCATCCCTGCCCCGCATGTATGTACGTAAGTACAGTTGACTAAGTAAGACTAAAGTGGAAGCCAAACAAGATAAAAAACGTGCTCCAAAGATAGACATCATGGTGCTGCAAGAGATCAGATGGAAAGTTATGAGATCAGAATGAGGACAGAAGGCAAAGCCAGTGTGACATTTGTTTTAGCGACCATCCTAAAAACCATGAGTTTGAAGTTTACAGCTCTGCTTTAAGACGCAACCCTAGATTTTTTGTAACTTGATGGAGTTCAGTCTTATATACATACGTATTTTTAACTTTTTTCACGTGTAAATAAATCAAAAGTTACTAAGAAGCAAATAGATCACATGCTCTGTGACGCAGGCTATGCATCAAGTATAACCGATATTTGGATAGCCCAAATATCGAAATCTGCTAGAAACAGTGTATGGAAGTGATGAAAATACCAGCCACAGATTTTCTTGTGATACAGTAACCTGAAAGACCTTCCAGTTGAGAGATAAAGAATGTTGGAGTTGGAGGCAAGAAAGTTCAACGAGATCATAAACAGAGACGGTCTGTAAATCACGTAATTCACAAGCGTAATTTACATGTAAATTACATAAGTAATTAACTACTTCCATACAAAATTTCAGTTATTTATTAAAATTACGTAATTGCGGACATATATTACATGTAAATTACGTAAGTAATTAGGTAAACAATGCGCTTTTCCCATCCCTGATCATAAATCATCAACTAAAGGGTTTTCTACGACTTCATAATATTCTAAGAACATAAACGGTGACTTGATAACTATCAAGGATGAGGTCCTTATGTAATGATACGATTTCTTCAGGGAACTACTGAACAGAAACAACAGTAGAGAATCCTTTAAAAAAAAATCTTGAATAATAATGATACCTAACTGCAAACAACAGCCCATGTGGAGATTAAAAAGCAACTAAAGTGCAATTATAGATAGCATCCTTGTCAAACTACTCAAAAGTATGGAGAGAGTTTTAGTAGGATCCTTCCTTCTAGTCTTATAGACAATCTGGAACAGGAAAAGATGAATGAAACTTGAGTAAAATTTGCTCAAAAAGAGAATAGAAAGAAAGCTTAAGAAGTACAGCAATCACCTTGCTTAATGTATATGCCTAGTTGGTACTTACCAATGCAGTTTTATGTCTGGAAAAATACAATTGACCAACTTACCACGCTAGGACAGATGCCTGCGAGTCTTAAAGATAGTGTGTTCTTTAAAACTACTTCTAGTTTGTTGAGTGCTTCTTAAGAATGGAATACTTAAAAAAGAATGAATTCTTCCTAATTCTCAGAACTATAGTCTTAGATTCTTCAGATGGTAAGGTCCTACTACTAAGATATCTTCAATAGTAATGAAAAATTATAATAAATCATTTTTATTGCTTATATATGGAACTAAAAAAGGTTTTAAAAAAATTGAAAATAAATAAAAATATATAAATTTCCTATAACAATACACCACCCTAATACCTTCCGCCGAAGGGTATAATGGAAGGGAAGCTGCGGGAGGATGAAGGACGAAGGAGATGTTTGCTGCTGATGATGACTGAAGTGCACAGCAGATACCATCATGTGAAGAGGGATGTTGTTGCGTTGTTATGTTCTGTACAAAAATGAAGATACTAAGTACAGAAAAGGGTATATTGTGGGTATTGTAATGTTACTAACCGAGGGAAGAAAGAATATCACTTATGGTTGGTACAGTCATCCATTGTTTAGTCTTAAATTCTGTAGAGTCGACTATGTCGACAATCCCAAGAATTTTATGCCCTGGAGAGGGGAACAATTCGAATGTCTAATGACTAATGAGATTAAATACGAAGGATTTTACGATTGAAAGGAGTCCTTTATCTTGAATGTACGTCCAATGTATTGTAAATTGTATAGAGCTAGCGAGATTGATGGATGTTCTAAATCACCCTTCTGTTGCTGATGTCATTGAGGAGGATTGGTATTAAAGAGACGAATATAATAACTATTTGTTAGCCGTCTGCTATGGCATAGGCAACTTTAGTTAGTATAAAGGGGGTTGTTTTATAACACTATTCTTTTACTTGAATTTTAAATATATTTTTAGATGGATGAGATTCACAGATGGCGATCTGTCATATTTTTTTAAAATAAAATTTTAGAAAGGTAATTTTGATGATGGAAATAGGAAAGTGAAATTAAAAGAAGGATTTTAGGGATCAAGGTTTGAGTCTCAGTCAAGTAAAGTTTCAGTTGACATTGATGATTTAGTTATGTCAAATATAATCTGTAAAAGAATCCATTAACATTTAAGAGAACTTCTTGGAAAGTTAAAAAAAGAAACTTGGAACTTGTCGCCATTAAATTTTCAATTAATTTTATTTTCATTATGAAGAGAATAGAACGTGGGCCATTTTGCCTGAGATTTTAGGTTCTTATTGTCAGTTATTATCAATATTCGATAAATATTATTGATTAGTTTTATAACAAAATCAAAAGTAAATTAATACATGGCTTTAGAATTTCCGTCGTCAAAATATTTACTTTAGTTAAATTCATCACCATTTTGAACGAAATCGTCATATGAAAAATTATATTTCGTCATATGAAAAATTTAATTTCGTCAAAAAACACAAAATAAAACTTTTCTCTGCCAAAAGGAATTTTTTTAAATTTTTTTATGAACAAAATGTTGTCATACTTTATTTTGAATTGTCATACTTTGACCAACTTTGTCATTCTTTTACAAAAATCTACTATGCATTTGAAAGACTTTCGAAGGTAGTTGAGATGTCTGTTGTTGTCTTACCAATCAAGTCAATATCGCCTATATCAATATATTGGATTTGTTGAAGATGATATTAGTGGTGTTGATTTTTGCGGTTGAAATAATCATCTCCAGCAGGATGTTGTAAAATAAGCATGACTATGCATCCCCGCATAATTTGGGAACATACTGAGATTCCATTTGCATCTCTTACACAACTCCAAGTGTTCTGTAGCGTCATTTGGCATAGTCTGATGAGCTTCTCTGGGATAACAAAATGGTTATAGCATCTCTCGTTAGAGGTAATAGGTATCGACCTGGTGTTCTTAGGTCATCTCAAGGATCTACCTCACCCTTTATTGTGGACAGTTGATGCTGTTATTCCGTTCTTCGGGCATCTCTTCGCTGTTAAAAATTTTCAATAGAATTTGGTGAAATTCAAGGGGGGGGGGGGGGGGGGGGGGGGGGGGGGGTTTATTTTTTAAATGTTTTTTTATCTTTTTAATTTTTAATTTAAATATATTTAGATGAATTAATGAAAAGTTTACATGGAAAATTCTTAAGTTTTGCATAATAATACTAGTCGGTTAATGTTAAAAGCTGGCTTTCAATGAAATAAAAAAAATTGAATTTTACTGAAAATAAAAGATAAAGGTTGGCTATAAAGACTGTCCCTAAAGATATACATATTGACAAATTCAAATAATATCAATAAACAGAGTTTCTCATTTTTATAATTTTCTAAGAAGTCCTATAAAATTGAAGAAAATGATATATTATACTCACAAAAAAATAATCTTATAAATTTTCAGAAAGGTCAATAAAGACTGCGCTGAAAGACTCTCGTCTCAATATTTATAGGCTACATTTTTATTTTGAATGGCTTCAACCGATCAGAAGCCAGGAAATTTAAAATTTAAAAGGGCTTTCATAATTTCCAGATAAAATTATTTGTTTCTAGAAATGTTACAGAATTTTCAATAAATATGAATTAAATTTAATACTTATTCATTAAACAGGGCTATCATTTATATTTCGAGGGAAAGATTTTGAGCGCAGTGCGAAATTTTTTTGTGAGTAGTTGAGTAGTTTTTGAGTAAAGGTAAAATAGTACTAGAATGGCACGCTCGAAGTAAAGCTTTATTTTCTACTTTGGAGACAGATCTTTTGACCAGATAATTATTTTGAAGCCAAAGGTACTTTTATTAGCGAGCATGATACTGCGCTGATATCGTTATCATGATTAACTCATGACCCCAGGTAAATGAAGTATAGTACAGCTTGTTTGTTTTCTACTAGAAAGTAGGTATTTGATCTTTTCTCCATGTACTTGTAGTTCTACATCACAGCCTGCCTTCTCCAAAGCATCATATCATGTCATTTGTCGATTTCGTGTAGATAATATTGCTGGTGTTGATATTTGCAGCATTAATTATCATTTCGAGCAAAATGTTCCAAAAGTTGCACGACAACCCAACTCCTTGGCGAAAACCTCTAATAGTTGGAAAAGAATTCGACTATGTTCCTCCTACCATAACGCAGCTCCTGATGTTAAATATAGTCATCGCCATAATTTTATTGCTTCATCCACCTCTCTTGCAGTAGGTGGAGGGGCATCTTTGCAGATCCTGTCATTCGGCATGATTTGTTTTTGATGATGGGTTTTTCCTGGTATGCAAATAAGGATCTGCAGGGATGCCATCTAATCCCGCACTTTTGTTGTTTTTCATTCTATGGAGTGCTTCATCCACCTCTGATGCTGTAGGTGGAGGGGCATCTACCGTGTTCAGCTTTCGTTACCATTTAGCAATTTGATGAATTAAACTTCCCATCTAGAGAGTACTTATTTGTAATTAGCCTTCCATTTCCATAATTTCAGTGTGTTGCTACACTTTCTCTGCTGGTTTGCTTTGTCATAAAACTTGTCTGATTTCGTTCCCTCTTAAGATTCAAACCTTCAAACTTGTCTTTCTCAAATCGCGATTTTTCTGTTTGGTAAACTGAACAGTTTTCCTCCTTTTGATCCTAAAAGTTTCATTGGCGGTCCTTGCTTTCTATTGGATGTATTTCAGATAGGCTTTTTCTTGACAAAATCTCAATCATACTCCTTGGCGATATACTTCGTATGCAACCACCCGTGGTAGTTGTTTTTACCTTTTCTAGCTGTCATGTCTCTCGTAGCTGCAAATTTTACTAGCTTCATACCATTGGATTTGATATTTGCATGTATGCTATATTTGCCTATAGTATCCACATAGGTATGTTTGTTTCCTACCTCAGCATTGAAGTCACCTATCACCAGATGTGTCAAGTTGTTTACAGAAGATGTTCTTGACTTTGTCTTTTTCGGTAGGGTCGTGAGCGCAGATTATACTGATGTTGTAAAATCTGGCTTTTACTCGGAGTATGTAAAAACGCTCGCTGGTAGGAAACGGTACAACTAACAGTAAAATCTACTCCAAACTCACCTCTTGATGGGCTGCAGCTATGATGTCGCACTGGTTTTTCTTATCTTCACGCTCGTCTTTTCCCATCCACCTCATGTAGACTTGTCTCCAAATCCAAGAAAGAAGTTCTGATCCTATTCTTATGCCATTTTAAAATATATGAATCTAAATTTACGAAATTATATATCTTCGTCATACTTTTTAAATAACTGAAACATGAGTTTTCGACATACTTTTATACTTTTCAAAAATCACCATAAAAGAGTCACCAATATTGAAAGCAAACGTATTACTATTATAAGTTATTGGGTGACTATCTACTTTTATGTTTTGGTGACTTTCAAATTTAC
>HF911233.1:3960-15325 GCA_000341915.2 Megaselia scalaris
GGGGGGTTTAGATGTCACAGAAATGGGCACTGTGACATCCAAAGAATTGGCGATTTCTTGTGGTTTGAACATCAATCCCACGAAAACGGAACTAGTAATGTTCACGAGAAAACATATTCCATCTAATTAATTTACCTATATTGGATAACACATATCCAAAAGGATAGAGGCCATTGAATTATCAAAGCGGGCAAAATATTTATTCTGTTATTCTGGACTCGAAGTTTAATTGGTCTAAAAATATCGACGAAAGGAAGAAAAGGAGTTAAAATTCTTTCTTCGAATGCAGAAAGGTATTTGGTAATTCGTGGGGGCTTTCCCTGAAGATGATTATCTGGGTATATACGGCAATTATCAGACCAATTCTTACGTATAGTTCTGCAGTTTGGTAGCAATTCTTGGAGACGGAGAGAAATTTACAGTCGTTAAGTAAAGTCCAAAGTAAATTCATTTAATATGAAATGTAAAAGGTAGGAAAGTGTATTTTCGAATTAAACAGAGCTGCCTCTATGAATTGTAGTAACTAAATATGGGTTCCTGGGCATAGTAACATCGAAGGCAATGCTATTGCGGAGCCCAAGAGTCGCCCTGCACATATTATATACGAAAAATTTATACCCTAGTAAGCTCTGAATGTCAAGATAGAAATCCATCCTGGACCTAGCAGAGGAAGACACCAAACAGAAAAGACTAAGAGACGGGAAAAAACGGAGGTATGGGCAAAGTATTGTTATCTGTTATTTGTCGAAGTTTTATAGGTAACAAAGTAGGTTACTGGCATTAAATAAAAACCTGACGAAGTTTTCTAAACGTTATAATCCATTATTTTGATTAATCGTTTTTAAATTTTTTCTAAATACTCCAAATGTTTTTTTTGTTTTCAATAACATTGAACCCTCAAAAAATAAACGCATGATTTGAATAATTATATTTCTAAAATTTTTGAAATAGCCGACTACCGATTATCAATGAGTTACTGGCGACATAAACGAAAACTCTGGCGAAAGTTTCAGAGACATTATAATCCATTATGTTGATTAATCTTTTTAAAATCATTCCAAATGCACCACTTGAAAATTGTCCCAAAAATAGTTCAATTACCTTCAACCCTCAAAAAAACTATTTTAAAAAAGTAAACCCTATAAAAGTGGAAGACAACCTCTCCAACAACACCCTATTTTCCATTATTATCGCAACTGTTCCTTTCTCTCAGTTTTTTTACAAGTACCTTTCTCCTTTTAAAAGGAATACAATTAACTATCGCATCTGGCACTTAAAGAGGTCCTTTTATTGAGTTCCACGTCGACTTTGCCGATGATGACGGTGCTGATGACGTTAGGAAACAATACCCTTTTGAAAGAATTACAAAAGAGGCAATAAAAATTGTAGAGAAAAAATGCCAGCCCTAACTCAATTACATTTGTATTTTTCAAAGCGTAATTGCTCTAATTTCCCTTAAATGTACACAATTACAGTAAACAATTCCATTTCATACATACATTCATTCAGACATTCTCTTCAATGCGGAGGATTTTGGACTCCTTGGGAGTTCCCAATCCAAGCAACGAGGAATCGTTTTTCAGAATTACAGAAACAGTTCCATTTGGCAGAAGTCTCTAAACTAAACTATATAGAACGAATAGCAGCAAGAAACGCTAATAACTTCAATTTCATTTCATTCGAAAATGTATAGTTGAAGGGCGTGATTGGATTGAATAAAAGTAAAATGTTGTTTGATGGAGAAGGTTCCATGGTTTTTTACATTTTCAAAGTAATTTTGCGAGGTTGTAGTTTTGGGAATGAAATAGTTTCTATTTGTATACCATGAATGTCGGTAAAAGAACTTTTATTCAAAAGCTCACTTTAAAAGAAGACTCTACAGGTATCTATTTGAACCCAAGTCTGTCAGGAACCGTTTTGATTTCACATCTTTGCTATCTTTGCGGATGAAAGTATGGCGGAAACCGTTTTTTTTCAGGTATGCGATGGATGTCAGTAAACCTACTTTTTTAAGTAGCTCGCTTTTAAAGAACATCTTTTGAATACTAAGTGTAGAAAGCTATCTGTTTGAACTCTAGTCTGTCTAGAACCATTATGATCTTACATTACTTATTTTCATTGAAGAATATATAGGTCAGCTTGGGATTAATGTTGTTTCATAATGTTATTCTAATATTGATGTAACTTTCAGCTTAATTTATTGTAATGAATTATTTAGTTGGATGAAAGTGTGATAGAAACCGTTTTTAATTTAGGTATACGAGAGATGTCGGTAAAAGAAGTAAAGACTTTCTTGCTTTAGAAGTCCACTTTATATACCGTTTTGAAACCAAAGTCTGGCAAGTCCTGCTTTGATCTCACATTTTTTAATTTCATGGGGAAACAACATGTATAGTTGAAAGTAAAAAGTTGTTTGATGGAGAAGGTTCCATGTTTTTCACATTTTGAAAGTTATTTTCGAAGTAGAATTTTTGGGAATGACGAAGTATCTTTTTGGATTGAAGTATTTTATATTCCGGAATACGTAAAAAAGGTAAAAGTCACGTTAAAAGAACGTCATTTTAATTACAGAATGTAGAGTCTTCAGCTATCTTCTTGCATAGAAATCTGTCCGGAACCGTTTTGATCTCACATTGTTTCATTTCAATCGAAAGTGAATCAGACACCTCAGTCGGCGCGCAAAATAAGCTGTAGTCGACCGTCGTCGCCAAAAATTTTACGCGTCGACCGTCGCAAACCGCGACTTATGGGGGGGGGGATCTAAAGAAGTTGACCTTTTAATGGGAAATTGTTTAATTTATTTCCGATGATTGTAGTGATTTCTTTCAATTAAAACTTAACAAAAGGGTTGTCACTTTCATACAAACAAACAATCCATTGACTCAATTCAGCTCTGATCTGTACCAAAATTAAAGGAAAAAACTTCATCCGACCCGTCTCTGTCCATTTCAATATAAACTAAACCGGAGAATCCCATTAATATTCCTTGGAACCGACAAACATTATTAAATTAATTTGGATTCAATCATGATAACGATGGTGCACAGAGAAGATTATTTGGAAATCTGGAACTTATTTTTATATAAAATGTTGCTTGTAAACGATATTTTATAAAATGTGTATTTAGAAAGTAAAAGTTCTGATCGGCAATGTTGTGGTGTTCGATTAGTCGGCAATGTTTTGCTAGTAGGGTAATGTTTTTATTTATCATTATTTTGCTTATAACAAATTTTTCTTTTCAAGTTTTTAATATTGTCTGTAATTGAAACAATTCTTTTCAAGATTTTAATATTGTCTGTAAATGAAATTTCATGTTGGTAATTCTGTTTTTATTTTGTCTGTAAAAAATATTTTTAAATGAAAGTCAACTCTTAAACGACATTTCACATTAATTGATAATTTATTCATAAATAATCATAAATTTAAATTTTATTCAAATGTGGGTTTAGAAAGAAAAATATCTAATCGGCAATGTTGTACCGTTCGAATGGTCGGCAATGTTTTGCTGGTAGGGTGTCTATGTTTGAAGGGTAGATCAATTATGCCTGTAAATGTTTCAAAAATATAAAAATATTTTTAAATGAAATTCAACTAATAAACGACATTTCATCGTAAATTGATAATTTATTCAAATATGTACGCTTTATCATTAATTGAAGTTTTATTCAAATGTGGGTTTAGAAAAAACAATATTTAATCGGCAATGTTGTACCGTTCGATTGGTCGGCAATGTTTTGCTGGTAGGGTATCTATGCTTGAATGGCAGATCAATTACAATTTATTTGTATGTATCACAATTTTGTTAATAAAAGTTTTTTCAGCGAATTTAAAATATTGCCTGTAAATAATATGTCGCAATATTTATCAGATTTTTTTTTAAATTGTACCTTGGTTTTATTTTTTTTTATAAAAAAAGGGGCTCTTTAAAGAAAGTTCATAGTAAATTATGTTTATATTCATATGTGTACTTTGAAAGTAAAAGTTCTGATCGGCAATGTTGTAGTATTCGATTGGAAGGTAAATGTTTTGCTGGTAAATATCATTGTTTGATGGGTAACATAATGGCTTTAAAATCTCAAAACTCCTATGTGTTATAATTTTTTCTGCATATTAATATTTTCTATAAATTAAATTTTACATTATTTTTCAAATTTGGATGGCAATGTTTTGTTGGTAGGATATCTGCTTTTGATGGTGAACTCAATTATGTCTGTAAAGCTCAAAATTATAATGTAGGTAAAATTTTATTTACTACGAGTGTTGAAAGAAAAATAATTTGTTTTTATTTCGTCGACTTTTCAATATTGTCGATAAATATATCAAAATATTTTTCTTATTTTTGTAATTTGTTTTGAAATTAAAATCTAAATTCGGCAATATCTTCCTATTTGATTAATCGGCGTTTTACAATATATGTGATCAGTACTAAAATCTAGCTCTAAAAGTTCAAATCGCCAATGATGTTTAAATTTTTTTAATATAATTTTGCTGATCGGCAATTTTGTAGTTTCAATTGGATTGCGATGCTTGGCTGGTAGGGTATCTGTCTTGAAAGGTACTCAATTAAGGATGTAAGAGCTCGAAACGGCAATGTTGATATAATATTGATGATGCTTTTATTTCGTCAACTTTTTACTATTGCCGATAAATGAATTTTTATAATATTTTTCATATTTTTGAAAGTTTTGATTTCATTTTATCTGCTCATTTTTTACATAAAATGGATTTCGTAAATGAAATTTCATCATAAATGTCTTTTATATCCAAATGTGTGTTTTGAAAGTAACATTTCTAATCGGCAATTTCTTGTTTTGTTGGTAATGTATATGTGTTTGATAGGAACAAAAATCTTGTATTCGGCAATGCTTTGATGGGCAATGTTGTTATAAATATAGGCAATATTTTTTGTTGGATATCTAATAGATAAAAACTCTTCGGCAATGTTTTTTATTATTGTTAGTAAATGAAGTTTGAAAATATATTGATTAACAATATATTATTTCACTTTTAACTACAAAACCTCACATTTCTCATTTAAAATTCCCTTCAGTTTTATAACAATTACATAACATTTTCTGAGTGTAATGTTATACCATTGCGGCTGATGTTTATAGTGCTTCTGATGGAACGATGCTATCATCGTATTTCGAGTGGACAGACATTTTTCTCGCCCATTCTTCGCATTCAGGCTGATCTGACACTGACACTTATATTGTCATATTATATTAAATTCAATTAAATGAGGACTGACAACGTTCATTCACCACTTGGACTGGTGACCATCATCAACGATGAACGTTCATGGAATAGAAAACATTTCTGCGGCCGAGTTACTCGTTTGTAGTTACTATTATTACACTTTTGATGAGACGAGATAGATTTTGTGTTAATAGGAGCGCAATTCATGTGGTTTTAAGTGTAATTTTACACACCACAAATTTTATACTCATGTTATGTATTTTATATTAAAACCAGATTGAAAATTAGAGTTTACTGAACTCAAAGATAATATTACATTTCGCAAAACATACATATTTAAACTTTCAAAAGTACTTGTAAATAGCACTAAAAGAATATTTACTCGGCAATGTTGGTAAATATAAACTAAAAAATCAGTAATGCCGACATCAAGCAATTTAAAGATTTTTCTCAACAATTTCGTTGATTTAAAATCATTGTGGGCGGCAATGTTGTCTGAGCATTACCGACAACGGAAACAATGTTACCAGTTTTATCGGCAATGTTTCACCACATTCTATAAAATATTTCAATCCTTCAATTCCAATTAAAATAATATTGAAAAATACTCACTGTTAGAAACAAAAGTGTCGAAAAGAAATCAATCCCAAGTCGTTCCTGAAAATAAAGGAAAATAAATAATTAGTATTTAAACTTCTACAAAAAACTATAATCTTGTTTAAAAAAGTTTTCAAAATATAGATGAAATTTATTATTAATCCTGTCCAGAGAAACACAATCTACGTAGATTATATAGTATTGAAAATGTCGACCATTTTTGCTTGTGGTTCATCTGTGTGTGCCAATTAGTAAAGTTTATGAATCAAAATTATATTTGTTTGGCTCACACATAAAATGTTAATTAAGTTTGGGTGGGATTTTGAAAATTTTGCACATAAACTTTAATTAATTTTACTCGAGTATAAAGCTTTTATGATAGTTTTGTCGTCACAAATTATTCGATGTCCTTTTAATCCTCCTGCACCATTTTTAATTATATTTTATTAACAATTAAAAAAGTTTTTTGTTGATTTTTATTTGTTTGCTGAAGTGGGTCTTTGAGGGTTGTTTAATTTAGTTAATCAAAATTTGTTGACCAAATTTGAAATTTAATTTTATGAAATATTAAATACATTTCAATTACAATGGAATGAAAAGCTAAGAAGTCGGCAATGTTCGAAATTGTATATTAAAAAATATATTTCTATAGCAAGATGTACCAAGGAGTCTTAGACGGCAATGTTGAACAACTGTTTTAAGCAACTTTAGTATTGTAAGTCGGTAATGTTCCAAGTTTTATATTGTAAAATATATCTCAATGGCAAGAGTACCAAAGGAAAATATTGAACAATATTTGTTGGCTATGCTAGATTTTCTAGTCGGCAATGTTCATATTATTTGGTTTAAATTTTATATTTTGCTAAATTCAAGGGCCATTTATATACATAGAAAATTTTGCTTTTTGTTAAATTCAAGGGCCATTTATGTACATAGATTTACGTTTGTATAAAAAAATTAATTTAAAAACGTTACAAGGTTTTTTAGCAATGTTTACTATTATTGGTCAGCAACGTTTAATTTTGGAAAATGTTAAATATAATTTCACTTACAATATAACAAAATGAATTTTAGACGAAAATGTAGATTTACTTTTGCCGGCATTATTTAAATCTGTTTAGTCGGCAATGTTCGGAGCTTTGTATTGTAAATTAAATCGTAAAAGTTACTAAGGGTTTTAGACGGCAACGTTGGCAATTTTTGTAAGCAATATTAGAATTCTCAGTCGGCAAAGTCACATTTTATATTGTAAAATAAATATCAATCACAGAGTTAATGAAAAGTTTTAGGCGGCAACGTTGTACACCTTTTTTCGGCAACGTTAGAATTTTTAGTGCGCAATATTCATATGATGTTTGGGTTTAATAATCTAATCTTAATCTTAAATTCACTGGCACAAATTTAAAGTCACAAAATTGCACGGCAATGTTGGACACGTTTAATAGGCAATGAATGTTTTACTTGAGATTTCAATGTTTTACGGCAATACAGACTTTAAGTCGGTAATGTTCATATAAGTTTCCAATTTGATGAACTGAATTGGGGGGGGGGACAAAGTACCATTCTTTAGGTCACCTAGACTTGATGGGATAACTTTACAGCTATCAGATCAAGCTAACTATTTAGGGGGCAACAATGGATAAAAAACTGAAAAAGACGGAAAAAAGCGTACATAGCATGGTATGCATGCAACGGTTGTATCGGCAAAATCTGAGGTCTAAATCCTCACATGATCAGGTGGATTTGAACCTCAGTTATCAGACCGATTCTAACGTATACATGCTTAGTTTGGTGGAATGTTGGAATGATGAGGTCAACCTCAACTGCAGTCCTTGAAGTTATTCCAGATATTGAACCCATAGATTGGCAAATCGAAACTACGGCTGCAAAAGCAGCGATTTGACTACAAAATTTAGGTCACTTTAAAACGGAAAAATCTGGACAAAGAATCATACTGAAAATGCTTGACATAGGTAGTCTATAAGGGTAAAGCAATCAACTTCTAAAGCCATTAGATGTGATCTACTCTGAAAGGACAAACTGGCATAATGGCAAAGTTGAAGTGCAAGGAGAACTGTCAATATACACGGATGGTTCAAAACCATCGGTAGGCACTGGATCAGGAGTATTCATTGAGTAGTTAGGATGCAGTTAATCGATACAGCTGGACAATGAGTGCTCTTTATTCTAGGCTGAAATCTTAGCAATAAAGCAAGCATGTAAAATTTTAGAAGGCAAAGAAATCACAAACAGGTATATTTCAATTTACGTAGATAGTCAGCAAGCTCTTAAAATAGCAACTTCAAGGGCAGATAATTCTATTCTAGTCAGATCCTGCAATTGGAGCTAAATAGGATCAGGAATATAAATCAATTAAGATTATGTTGGGTCCCTGGTCACAAAAACGTTAGGGGCAATGAAATTGTAAACCTGCTCGCAATTAATGGATCTTCAGCGGCAGGTCCTCTAGCAGCTACTAAAGGAGACACAGAGGGCCTCCAATATGCGGATTAAGATAACAAATAAGGACAGATGGGAAAGAAGGTGGAAAGGCATCGAAGGATGCATGGGCGCAAAGTTATTATTTCCTTCTGTCGTCAGTAGTAAAAATACAAAGAATTTTTTAGGATAAGGAAAGTAGCGAAGAAAATAGGTATTGCCACCACTGATGAATGCAGATTTTGTCTGGATCCCCAGTGTGTCGAGGATGTATATCACATTTTGTGTGAGTGCCCTGCACTAACGGTCAAAAGAAATAGGAACTTAGGGGATTACATTTTATCTCATGATCTACTCTCGACACTGGAAATAAAGGATGTACCATGATATATTACATCAAAACGAGAAATTGCTTAGACAGATAGGCTTGGCTTACGGTTATCGCTTTAGGCGTTCTCCATGGAACTATGAAACTGAGAAACAGGTAGTGCCCAGAACAGAAACTCAAAAGCATACAGTGTCCATACTTCCTAAACATAGTTGCTTCTAATTTATCAAATAATTTACGGATTATGCCCAATTGCTTTAAATGCTTCCTAATATAGTCAAAGACTTCCTCCTCTGAGTCTACTCTAATATTCAAGAGTTTCAGAGCAATGTTCTGAGAGCTTTACAGGACACTAAGAAAGACAAGATTTTGGTGACATTGATGTTGTTCTTCAGAGAAAATGCATAAGATTGAATCATTATTTTAAGAAGCAAGATGTGTAATTAATTTCTATGGAAACATTAAAATTTTGTGGGTAAATGAAACTTACTGATTTTTTCTCATTCTCAATGCGAATTTCGAATGCTCAAGACACAATTTTAAAATATGTTCAACATTTTTTACCCACAATACCATAGAACGTTCCTTATATTATTGAACACACAAGGACCAAAAGAAATGTATATAAAAGTCACAACAATTTCTCATCGTGTAGGTCCTTCCTGGGTCAGTTCTTTCAGTTCCTTCGCTCGTTCGCACCACATGTCCTGTCCATTGGTCGTTCCCGTAGTCCTTCTATATCTTGATACCAGTTGGGTTTTCATAAACGTTAATTAAATTATTGCTTGGCAGCAGCAGCTATTGCATTTGAAATAATCATAAATTTTGTATCAGATTGTCATATTTAATGAAAACTGTTTGGACTGAGCTGGGAAATGGTTTGAGAGGGAAATCGTAGGAAATATCACTTTTTGCTGATTGCTTCGAGAGTCTGCAGAGTGAATTCTAGGATAAAATGTAGAAATTGTTTCCATTTGTGTTTAATTAGGTGGAATTTTGAAGAGGAGGAGAGTAATTGGTCGAGTTTGCAGCTTCATTAATATTATCAATAGTTGCTTTATGTAGAAGGATGTAATGACCATACTATCAAGAGATTTTATTCAAATTAGGCTCAACTGCATTTTCATTTCAAATAGCTTTCAAGTGAGAGTAATTGCGATGTTTCCTATGAGCTTTAGATATTAATTTATAGTGTTTATTTTATGGACTGAAGTTTCTACTTCAGGATTTGCAATATAAAAAGTTCTGATTGTATCCCAGCAGAACTTCTCAATGCAGCAGGAATATATTTCATCGATAGCATATATCATCTGTTAGTCAAAATTACATATTTTACATTGCATCAACTGTTAGTAATTGCATCAGCATCATCATATCCCATATCCATAAAAAGGAGACAAAGATGGGTAAAGCGAAGTATTTAGTTAATTACTTAGATAATTTACGTATGTAAAGTACGTCGGTAAAGTAAAAATTACTATTATAAATTACATAAATTACAGACAGCGCCCTCTCTGAAAGGAGACAAAAAAGAGTGTAAGAACTTTCGAGGAGTAATTCTTCTTAATATTACGCAAAATATCCTGGTATCAATATCAAGGGAAAGGTTAGAACCCCATGTCATCAAAATATTTGGTTCATCACTTTTTTTTCAACTTCCGACAAGCTGTTCAATGGTATGAACCTATTTGGCATCCCATCTAAGTTCCTCAAATTTTGCCAAATTACCATGAATGAGACATGGAGATGTGTCAAAGTAGCTGGTTCAACTATACTGGTTCGATAGCTGATGTGCTGGCCCGCTGTTTCTTCAACATCCTGCTCTAATTGAGTATGGTATCAGCGAATACCTTCAACAAGTCAAATCAGGTACTACTTATGCGGATGATATACTTCGCTTGTACATTACATACAGTACCCATTCGTTTATGAATCCTGGTCAAAAGGCATTATCCATAAAAACAATTGTACATAAAGGAACTTGTCGTCAAGCGTGTGGAGAACAGTGTGAAGCTGCTTAACATACCCAACTGGAAAAGTTTAGCTTAAAATCGGAGGGCCTGGAGAAACTTTGTTAACCAAGCAGAATCTGTCTGCTAGTTTATAATGCTTATTTTATTGCACAATTTTTCCCACAAAAAGCTGTTTTTTTTTAAAGTTACTCCCAATTACCGTCTTTCACCGTCTTAATAGGACCCCTTTGTATATTGCAAACAATATAAATGTCTGCTACTTACTAAACTAAATATATTTCAAAGCTTTTGCTAGCGAAATATTTTCTATATTTGTCCTTAAATGTACTCCTTTTTTATAAAATGCTATTTAAAAAGTTTAGCATTTTGTTTTAGATTTAATTCAAAGAAAAGTTGTATAAGACTTCTTTAAATTATATAAAAGGATGTATATAAATCTCAATTTATAATCCACGAAAAACGCATTCAAAGAAAATTATTTAATAAAAACGTACTCTTTAAATCCAATTACTCCCAAAAGTCTCATTGTATAAATCTGAATAAAGAAACCTCATCTGTTGATACAAGTGAAAAATAATTTGTTTATTTAAATTTTGAAATGTAAACCCTTTATTTTACAAAGAAAAACCCTTATGTCTCGTGCTAAAGAAACAACATTAATGCTCAAATTACACAACCAGCAGCACCATTAAAACCAACCCTCCCCAAATGGAAACACTTCGACCACACTTCCTTCACAAACCTCAAAGACACTAGCGCTCTAAATATTTATTTATTGTTTCCCCTTAAACGCTCTAAATATATATATTTTATAAATATAAATAAAATA
>HF911234.1:0-15326 GCA_000341915.2 Megaselia scalaris
CCCTTGCAGCTTTTACACAACTCCAAGTATCTTGCAACGTCATTTGCCTCAGATTGATGAGTTTTAATGTTATACCGAAATGGTTCATTGCTCGATATAGCTCATCCCTATTTTGAATGTCATACGCCTGAATAAAATCGATGAAAAGTGGTAAGTAAGTATCTGTTTTTCTTGGTGTTTTCAAGGATCAATGCTAAAGACGTATGGTTTTAGCCTCTCAGATATAATGGATCTTATATGCAACATTAAGCTTGCTGATTCGTCTATAGTTTTTAAGCTCATTTCTATCCCATTTTTTGAAAACTGAACAGATTATGCTCAAGCTCCTATCATATATAGCATCTTTTCGCTACTTCAGATTTTTGCTAGGATTGGATTGAATATCCTATTAAAACTTGTTCCAGCTGTTTTGAGCAGTTCGTCAGAGATGCTATATGTACCTGCACTTTTGTTGTTTTCTCTAAATAGCTTTATCCACTTCGGCTCTTTTTGGTGAAGAGTATCTTCGTTGTTTTTGGAACTTCTGGGACTGATTTCTTTGTGGGAACGTTCTACTTTTGTTCTTTAAAGAAATCTTCCCATTGCATAAAGACCTCCTTTTTATTCGGTATAAGGTCACCGTGTTTGTCCTTACAGTAGGATGAAGTGGTTGAAAATCCTTTTCGCTGACGGTTTACGTTCTCGAAGAACTTTTTTTCACAACATTCCTCCTTTTGTTTTGAAACGCTTCCTTTGTAGCCCTAGTGTTTCTTGGATGTTTTTCACTGTTTCCAGCAGGTTTCGATATCTGGGCTATCCGAAAGTGCTTCCAGTCATGATGTAACTTGCTTCTCATAACGTGTTTTTATGGATTCCGTGTTCAAAGCTGCTGATTGAACTGACGTTGATGGTTTTCATTTTGAAGGACTACTCACAATAATTGTATGACATTGTTTGTAAATGTTAAATTTTTCTAAGATTTATGATAGACCCTACATGTTGTGTCCGCATATTCTACAATTTGAATTTAGCTCCACTTCCATCGAGTTTTTGTGGAAGTTGGATTTTGCAAGCCGGATGAACAACACTTCCAAGCAGTATGTATTGTATAGCTTGTAGTTAGATCAACTACAGAATGATTCCAAAAATACCAACAGATAAGGAAACAAAGCCAACTGAAAGGTCTGTAATCAAAGCCACTGTATACAGAAATGGATGTATTACTGAATTCAATGTTGAGTTCCAAATCTTACCTTAGAAAGTTGTCTGTAGACTGGACACTACCTCCTGTATAAAAAAACAATAATCTTCCAAATTTAAACACATTGTTTTTTAAATGTTAAATTTTTCTAAGATATATGATAGACCCTACATTTTATGTCCACATATTCTACAGTTTTAGTTTAGCTCCACTTCCATTCCAGTTATAGTTGAACCTACTACAGTTAGCTGCCTTTTTATTATTTTTCATTATAATTCTAAGCCTTTAGGGTTGTTGCCGTTTTGTTTCCTCTGCTTTTTCGAGTATTTCAAAATTAAAATGTGGAAAGCATAGAAGGCAGGATATGAAATCTGCCAGCATGGTGGATTCAGTATCCTGTGTCAACAATTTTATTCCGGGAAATAAGGGTTACTTTATTATTTTGAATATGTGCGGTTTCCCGCCACTTTCCCCTCCTCGCTCATACATACGTGTTCATTCGTTACTTTTGTTTCACTTTGTACCTCGGTTTAGCTGCTTTGAGTGCCATTTTTATACTACTTCTAACTTTCTGTATGATGTGTTGCAGTTGTATGTTGACTGCAACTTGGTGAATGTATGAATTTTAAAATTTTACCCGCATTCATCGTTTTAATATTTTAGCAAAATTAAAACATAAATTTTATGAGTTGTGTTGTGGAAATTCGGTTTTTGGTAACATAGATTGTAATTGGTTTTGACGGAATTGAAATAAAAGGTATTTGATAAATTGTTTTGGCACTTTTATGGCACATGTAAGATTAATTTTCAGTTTTTTTTTTTAAAGTTTGATATAGATATTGGTTAAATTTCTACCTTATATTTATATAGGACCTGCAAAAGTAAATATGTTTACATTCTATTCCATATAATTTGTAATGCCCAAACGCCTAGCTCTATGAAATAAAAATCAACAAAATTTAATTAAATTTATAATTAAGCACATTCAGGAAGCCTACAATATGCTGGTTTGTGTTCGTCATTATCCCACTTGAAAAGCAATTCATTCCGTGCCTTTTATACTTGAAAACTGAAAATTTCCATGGCGGTAGCCAAAAAAACCATATTTGTAGCTGCAGCATCTATCCACATTGATACAAACAGCCATTCAGCTAGCAGCCAGGCGGCACCCAAGTACACAAAAGATAATAATGAGTATGAAAATATTATTCTGAGTAATTATATATTTTTGTGAAAACACAAACAGAAACTATAATTAAAAATTAAATCACTGCCACATTTATCGTTACATAACACAATGATGTTTCGGACGTGACATGGTTTGTATCCTTTTCAAGCCCTTGCCTCTCCGAGTGGTCTATCACCAGTCTTTTGTATTAGTATTTTGTAGGTGGTAGATCTCATGACACAGAGAAATTTATTTTCATTCGAAAAAGATTTGTTTTTATTAGAAATTTATAATTTTCTTATTTTGTAATTAATATTTCATAATTCAAGATTTAGTTTCTCAAGATTTGCAGTTATGAAAAGGATTGTAAAGAAAACAGATGCCTCACCTCTCATATAGAAGTTTCCATGAAATCGGGGAGGCTTGTGGATGCAGGGATATAATTGTTTCTGATAATGGTCTTTCTTTTTAACAGCCTACTTCCTTGGCTTATACTTCTTAATTATTATTATTAATCATGCCTTAACACATCCATATTACCCAGCAAGTAATGGAATTGTAGAGTTCTGAGAACATTTAAGGAATGTTAAAGATTTTGCATTCATGGGACTCATGAGCAAATTTATCTTAACCCTTCAACTCTCAAATAACTAATATAGGTGTCTGACCCCTAATTTTGTATACATTGTTCACCGGTTTTCGATTTCAAGAAATTTGGGATTCTTCGGCTTCTCAGTTAATTATCCTGAAACCCTTATAACGTTCCCTCATTTGAGATGCATTCGAGACAAATTCTTTTTTGCAGATCAGCTTGAACATTTCCTTCTGAATGTGATTCTCAACCAAAGCTAAACTTTTTCATTCATTTTGAAAAATGCATTAGCATTCACAATGCTTACCTTCAGACTTTGCTTGGCAAGATCATTGAAAGGCAATTTATCGATGCTCTTCCCTGCTGGTTTATTGTTCATCCGAGTCTTATTGTCATCAGTTTTATGTTGTTGGAGTAGATGCGACATGTCTTCTTTTCATTAGAGAGCTGTATCTGACCGAATCTATGACCGAATTCGTTTAGAGGCAAAGGATTCCGGAGGTCAGAACATCTAAAAAATCAATTTCCTATTCATCCTATTATCTTATTTTACCATATTCATTAAAAGACTGTCCAGTAAATTCCATCTTCTTGGGTTTACTCATAAAAAATTTCGCTCAGCGATAATTATTTTTATTCTCAAGAACAGATTATGCTTCAGCCGTATAAGTCCTCTTATTCTGACTTTGTTCGTTGTGCGTCCACCTAGAAGTTTGTTCTCTTCAGACAAGCTAATTTTGTCCGACTAAACAGTTGGGGTCTCCAGAATCCGTCCCAAATGACGCTGAAGGGGGTGATCTACACATGAGTGCATAACACCTGGAGTATTACAATCTTGTTCGTTGCTTTTCATGTTTTCGGGTAGAGAACTCTTTGTTACATGGTAGAGAAATCTTTGACATGGGGACGTCAGCTCATGGCGTCAACGTTTTCTCGAGATGAGTTAAGTATTATGATCAATAATCGTCGTCTACTTTTCTTCTATGCAGACGATCCTTCCACAGAATTCAGATACCAACATGTTAGATATTTCAGGTACTTCACGTCTCTGCCCACTAAATATACACATCTGATGAGTGTACTTTTTTATTAACGGTATTGACTTCCTACTACTGGTGCTACGTGTTATGTTAACTATACGTGGGTGAGGTATATGCCATACACTCCGTTGTTATATTGAATTCTCCATTGGTACAAACCGCCTCATACATGTTGCGGGGTATTTGTCTTTTAAAAGGTGCTAAAAACAGTTCATTGTCGGTAGTCAAGCTCAACCTCTCAGAGCAGTACAGATCGAGCAGAGCACTGGAAGGATGAGCAGGTGATATATTCTGATCTTGATATTTATAGAATATTCTCGCAAAGTTTAAGAGCTTGCTGAAATTCAATTCCTGGTGTTCCACACAATCTGATGAGTTGCTATGGCATGCCAAAATAGTTCAATGTACAGTATAGCTTATGTCTAATTGGAGTGCCATACTCTTGCCTACATTTTATGGGATATGATACATATCGACTTGATATTCTTGGATCTTCTCAATGCCTGAGCATGAAAACTGGTCATACGTAGTCTTTTCTTGAAGGTACTATTCACGCTATTTACGTGCTCCTGGTATGTTCAGGGATGTGGTGCTCCATGTTACTAGCTATATCTCGTTCACTATTCCGTGTCCGTGCCAAGTGTGATATATACTTTTTTTTTCTATCCGAGGATTGTTGCTGTTTTCCAAATATTGCTTTTACTACATACACAATTGATGTTTACATTTTGTAAAAAGTGTATTTCCTATATAAACTATAAGAACCTGAACATGGTCGTGATGAGTGACCTTTTTTACTGCATTTGCTGAAATAATTCATTTGATTATCTTCTCTGACGTCTTGGCGGCAAGAGCCCCATAATATTTGGTTACCTTGATATCCGTCTTTGGAGTTGATTCCTAAGAACAATAGAAGTTTGAGTAATTCGAAGGTAAATTTATCAATATTCTTGTGATAACTTTTCCATGTGAGGGAATAAATAAAGTTTTTAGCGTAAGGACTTTTCCATGTGAGGGGCATTTACCCTACAAAATATCTGGAAAAACAAAACTAGTTTGAAGGGAGTACATTGAACTAGGGAGTATAAGCAGTAAAATTCAGGTGTGAACCTTATATAGAGCAGCCGACTCAAAAAGGGACAGACATCTAAGGAGGCATCATTAATCTCAAAATGATATTTGGGAAGATCAAGGCGCTTGACACCAAGAATTTTTATTCTTGGAAGTATAGGGTAATTTCTTGATCATTTCATTGATAGACGATGACCACCTTGAGATGGCTAGAAGTCATATCACAATATGGCAATATGGAGTGGTTTGGAGGTGGCATTTTCCGGGAAAAGCATGGTGAAACAACACATGCTGAGGGAACTCCTCAATAGGCTAAGCTTCGAAAAAGGCCAAGACCTCACGAAACACCTTTAGAAGTTCGATGAAATTGTTTGAGAACCGTCATCTCCTGGTGTTCCATTGAGAAAAAACGAAGTATTGTACTATTTATTCAAAACGTTTACTGTAAATTTCAGCCAGATATCGCAGCTTTGGAATTTTTTCTGAAGAAAACTTAACAGGAACTGAAACTAAGGATCCATCAAGAATGTTCGAAAAATTGTTCAGTAAAGTCGGAGAAAGTGGAATACGCATCAATGACAACATTCAATGGATTTTGCTTTTATTGTAAGAAAAAGGGACATAAACAACAGGATTGTCTCTCCTGAAAGAAAAAAGGAAGAATTCAGAAAACTGCGGGATGAAACTTCAACTGCTTTTTCTTTGGAAAATCATCTAAAGGATGACAAGAACGTTCGGATTTTAGATTATGGTTGTTCACGATACATGGTGGTGTTTATAAAACCACTTGTCATAGGTTCAGGTGCATCCACTTTTACAAAAACTGTTCCTGCTAATGTTTTCGACATAACCTTTTCAAAAACGTGCTTATTGATTATGATGAATGTTTGGATAGAACATCTGGACAAACCAGTCCGAATAATTTAATCAACTAATCCAGAAATTCATTTGCCAAATTTTATAATTCCTAAAAACATAGATGGGCAAAATGTATATTTGCATTAGTTACCTACTGTAAGTTACGTAACTTACATGGGGGGGGGGGGAAAGATAAAGAATACACTCCATCCTCCCCTGAATCAGCTATTGGTCCGTTATGGGAAGTGATTTTTTTTTTTTAAATAGGATCTGGAAAAATTGAGCCATAGGTAAAACACGAAGCACAAAAGAGCCAATGTAATTCTGCAGGGTAATAAGAAGTTCTCGACACTATTAGTTGGAGTCCTAATAGGACATTGTCTGTTAGAAAAGGTGGCTAAAAGGATGTGTCTCAAAATGAGAAATGAGTGTATGTACCGCCAGGACTTACAAGTTGTCAAAGACATTGAGCATATTCTTTGTGAATGTTCAGCTCTGTCACAAAGAAGATTAGAGGAACTTGGAGCATATGTTCTACTTCCACATCAAGCTAGTTCGGAAGTTAAGTTGTTTAAAGTAGGGGGGCTTAAAGATGATGAGAGATCATTCTTATGTGTTTAGTGTAGGGTTGCCGATGTACTTAGGTATGTCACTAGAGAAATCTTTCTCTTATGACCTAATCTAAGGTGCTACAGACGTAAATCCAAATACACCTGTTCGAAACGGCTTCAAAGAAAACATTTTTGTTCTTCCTGTGATCTTTTTGAGATACTAAGGAAGTCTTAATGTAGATATCCTGAATTGTTGCTTCCTCAACATAGGCGCGAATTTAGGGGGAGGGCAACAGTTGCACTTGCCCTAATTCCAGCTTACTTCCGAAGGTCTACGTCAGATGATCGAGCTTTCGTGTCGATGCCTGAGAAACTTTCATTCAACATAGCTCTTTCAAGGGTTTTACTGATGATAGTAACATTTGATTTGATGATGATTTGGAGTTCTCTGAAAGTAATCTACTTCATCTTTATTTATAATGAAAGTCTAAGCCTCGAGAATCCTTGACTCGGTCGCAATTATATTAGATACAGGTTAGTTACCACCTGGAGTAGTTCAATTTTTTAGAGTGTCTTCCATTAAGGGCTAGCTCTAAAGAATGAAGAAAGAGAAGGACAGGACTACTCACCATGTAAATACTGTGTACTGTTTCACCGATAATGCTGCAAACTCTAGATTAAAACTTATGACATTTAATCTGAGAGGGATTCATAAATTTCTTCAATTTCTGACATTTTCAAAGATTTCTCGAGAGCTTATTGTGATTCTTAGAAGCATTGTCTCATTGATTTTTTCTGGGAAAACAGAGCCTATAAATTCAAGCACTCAGTAAAAACTTTTTATACAAATAAAATATACAAAACACAACAAAGAAAACTTTTCCATTTCCTCCATTATGGGTTCTAAGAGCGAGATATATTTCTTCCGTATGTGTTTTGTGAAGAGTTTGCCAAAGGGAACAAAATTGGATAGAATAGAGCAGAATCCTTAACAGGCAACGAACCAAAAATATATCACACAATAAACATAATTTTAATTATAATTAATTATATTTCTCTTACTTTATTTTATAATGTTTTATTTCTTTGTTAACAGGCGGCTTTATACTCCGTACGATGGTATTTCCAAGGAGAAGAGTTCTACAGATACGTTCCCAAGGAATCACCTCCAACATTTGATTTCCCAGTTTCTGGTATCCACGTTGATGTAAGTATTACTTTTTTATCTATAATTAACTTATTCATTTTAAAGTTTTTTTCTGTAATTTTTAATATTATCCTTTTTTATTAAATATTGAAGAAGCCTTAGTTACTTCAAAAATATTGAACATCTCACCTTTTGTTTGAATTTATAAAGGCCTTGGACAATGTCTTTTCAGTTGAATGTATCATAACATATCATAAGATTCATCTAAAGAAAGAGTTGACCATTCTCTTTCCTCCCACAATATAATGAAATGTGAACATTAACAATATCAAAGATAAAATACAGATATAATCTCTTCTTAATTAAGCAATTTAAATTTCAAAACCTTAATAAACAAAACCATTATTTTAAAAAATATTAGATGAATTTTTTCAGGAAATATAACTGTCTTCGTCCAAATGTTTATTTGCTTCCATAGATTCAGATCCAGATCCAGCAAGTTCCCAAATTTTATTGTATATTTGGGAAAAATAAAAATTAATTGCCTACAATAATAAAAAAAAGAAACACAATAAATGGTAAAGTTGATGTTTTGCTTTTCGTAGAATATTTCTCGTTGTTTAAATAATTTATATCTTTAATTGAAAGCTATAACTGGAAACAGGAAAAAATCTCATGCATTCTTGTTTCTATGACAACGTCAGATATTGGTGGCCCAGAATATATGTTACTTTTTAGTAGGGTGATTCTATATTAGAGATTAGAGAGAGTAGAGATAGATTGGAATATCATGAAGGCAAGTGCAGGTTTGGACAATATATCGACTTATCCCTTTTCATATGAAGCTACACAAGTATAAACTATGTCTAAAGAAATAGTATTCCGTATATGATTTGGAACTCATACTTATAGAATTCACTTCTTAAATAATCTTATGAAACTTTCCTGCAGCCCTGGTTCCTGTAGCGGACAAGGAATAGAGTTATATAAAAAAAATGGATCGTCACATATATCTCGCCTTCGAGACTCAGATCATAAAATATTTCTTTTAACTTCTGATTGTATCTCTCTGATGTAGGCTAAAACTACGGCTAAAATACTGTCGGAAATTTAAAAAAAAACGTCTTTTATCATATAGTGTTACTGACTACATAAAAAGAGAACTTGCCACAGATTTCTATTGCCTTAAAGTTTCGCTTATTTCACAGAGGGCATTACTACCTGCTTTCTCCACATCTTTTACCCAGATTCTTCACTACGTCACTTAGTCTAATGCCTGGACACTCCCAGTCTAATAAACAAGATTACAAAAGGGCATGCTTATACCGTACTAGACCTGCTACAAAAAGGGAGAACACCCAGTATAATATATATAAAGAGCAGACAAAACTATTCCAAAAGTAATTAAAAGTCTGTAGAGCCAAATAGACAGCCGATAGCCCAAGATGGCAGCCGAGCCCAGGAACAAAATATGCATTAATTAATAACATTTTGAAATCCTGATTTTTGTAACGGGTTTTTGTTTACAAGTCCAGGTAAAAATCCGAATAGCGATTTTAAAGAAGAAGAATATTGGTTCATAAAATGTCAAGAGCTTTTAAGTCGGAGCTATAAAAGGATTAATATATTTCTTCCCTCTATTAGAAACGACTTGATCTATCTTGAAGGACAACGTCTATGTCGTCCGCGTAGCACAGTATTTATTGGTGATAAATAAGATTTATTGGTGGTCATGTTCTTGGTTTCTATCTAAGCTGCTATCATGATCATTTTCAATAAGATGTTGAAGACACTACGCGACAGCGCATCTACTTGGCGGAATCCTCTTAAAGTCTGGAACTTTTCAGAGACTCCCCTTGCAGCTTTTACACAAGGGGGGGGGGAAAATTTACTTTTATCCTTCAATATTCAAAGTAAGTAATTCTATTGATAATCAAAATCAAAGGTGATGAAAGATATTGACCTATATTCGTTATACCCTTTCATATGAAAAGACCAAATAATACTCAATCAAAATTCATGGAAATATAATATAATTTGGATATATCAGTCTGTAAAATCCAATCAGCATTACAATTCAAATGAAAATGTAAAAGAAATGATCCAGAAAGAGAATCAAATATACCATGTGTTACTTTTACATTGCACTATTTCTTTTCCTCAAATCAAACAAATTGAATTAAATAATATAATCCAATACTATACATATATCCGAAAGACTAACAAGCAATACATCCTTCTTCCTTCTCATAAACTATCCCGTACTTCCTTCCTTTGTCAAGTCTGAAGTCACATACAAACTTCAGAGTCCCAGAAACCATATGAAAAGAAAGATATACAAAAAGTTTTTCTATTTGACCCAATTATCTTGACAAAACCACAAAAAACGAGAGATTATTCCCTATGAGGACTGTCTCCTTCCTTTGGGTTATCCGTATGCTCCAAGCGTTTCAAGAACTTGTATACATTTCTATTCGATAACAAATCACCATCATACTTTTTATCGAATGGATAATCGAATGGCAAAGCATCAATGTATCGAGCTCCCGAACCAATTCCACAATTTAAAATACTATTGAAATTTGAATATTGCTCCTTTTGTGGTGGTTTGAATCAGACAAGATTATGAAGAATTGCAATTCCATGTTGGTATCGCCTTTGGGCAGCATAAGTCTTTGAGGGAAGCCACAATGAGATTCAGTCATATCTAATGGGAAATACTCAATATCATTAATTGCATTTAAGACCCATTGGTAAAGTGCATAATATGGTGTTCTATCACGTACGTGCCATGTAAAATCTCTCGAATGTCGTTTGATTGTATTTTCTCCTTCTTTCAAATCAAAAGCAAAGGTCTCCAACAAATAGTAAAACTTTCTCATATCCTCATCCTTGATGTCATCACTTTTTGGCCCCATAAACAATCTAACAACAGCTTTCCGGGCTACCGTTGACCTCACTTTTATAGTGACCTCGAAAGGTTCATGGTTTAAACGCATCTGTCTGGCTTTGATAATTTTACCTTTTTGTGGTGGGAAAAAGCTAGTAATGTCACTGTCGGATTTGTCAAAATGTGTTACAAGTTTGTCAATGGAAGCGTCTTTGATTTCCACCCCAGGAAAGCCAACTTCCGTAGCTGTATAATACATGTCACTCACATAGTTTCCAAATGGAAATTTCAAGTGATTTTCCACCATCCGTTTTTGCATCATGTAGAACAAAGGATCTCGAAGACTCGTTTCGATGTGACCTAAGGCGCCTTTCATTTCTGGATCGATTACTTTCCTCATTTCGTCTTCCAAAGTGAATTTCACTCCAAAAGGATTATCTGGGTTATTTTGCAGGAATAACCCGTAATGTTCATGTGTCATTGATTGCACTCCAATATTCTCTGCTCTAATGATAGCCTTCAGGTCGTAGAAATTATTTTTATTGGAAATGAAATAGTCGTTATCTCGAGAGGAAAAGTTGTCTCCATTGAGATGTTTTAGGGAAGGTTGATAACCTTCTATCTTGCCAAACAAATCGAGGTTATCTACGGGTCCAAGATTGTTCGCCAGCCTTTCTAGATAGTATCTGTTGAGAAGTTGTTTATGTTCGAAGAAATACAATTCTCCACGTCTATCCTCTCCAAGCCATATTGTTCTCCACCCAGCCAAGACGGGTAGTCCATGTTTAAGTAATAGTAATACGTATTCCATGCATGGTCTTCTGTGAGGTAACACATATCACATTTATGTTCATGTTTAAATATGAAATCGTTGTCATCTTTGTTGTAGTTTGGTAAATTATCTTGAATATTTTTCAGAAATTCATCATCAAAGAAAAAGTTGGGAAAAATCTCTGATATTGATGGTAACTCCATTCCAGGCATATCTTTTCTATGAAGCAGAGCTACTGTAAAAGAATATACAAATAGCTCGGGATTTAAATTGTATCTAGCCCAAACAAAAACCTTGTAAAGCTCATCCCATTCTTTGTTTCTGTAGAAAACATCAAAGAAAACTCTAGCTGCTTTTCTGTGGTAAACATCGAAAATGTTGAAACTATCTGATTTCTTTACGAATTTTTCAGAATTATAAAATTGCAATTCATCCCATACTAATCCTGAAGTTACGTTCCACTTTTCTGAATCTTTGAAATATTCTGAGTCTTTGTCATCGAATTTCACAAATCGAAGCACTTCCAATATAATTCTTTGCTGTTTCAAGAAATTGTCATCAGCTTTTACAAAATTATCTCCCAAATTCACGGCACAATTCGCGGAGGCTATAACTGTAGCCGCTAGACAAATCACTTTCAACATGGTCTTTTGTCTTGTGAGATTATTTTTAATGAATCTGTCTTTTATAAAATTTTGTTATCAGCTTGTTTTCGGGTCAAATAATTGTATTTTAATTGTTGATTTTCTTAGCTTGTGATAAGAAACATTTATAGATTGGAAATTTTCAAAGAATAATATTTATTTTTGTAAAGTAATTGTAAATATATTTTTAGCGTGTGATGTTTTTGAAAAATTCAGCTAGAGACAAGACCGCTTGTTGATATTTCTTTATTTTTCCTCGCTTATCAGCTGATTTGATTTACTTACATATGTTTCAAACACATGATAAATCAGCTGATTCGTTTTCATACATGATGAGCATGCACCGAAATTAGTATGCTTATTCAAAATATTAAAACTCTAGATTGATTCTTCACTTTTCTATTTACTGGATTTATCCAGCCACGTCGGATTACTGGAGTTAACTGGAAGATTTGGCTGCATATAGCAGAAAGTGTAAGATACGCTGATAGTAAAACTATACTTTTAATTCGTATGTCAGGTGTTTATATAAGATTTCGAAGGATCTCTATACGCTTGTTCCAAAAGATGATTCTTCTTCTGATCTCGGTACTAACGTTGTTGTCAAAAGTGTCTTCGAAACCCATGGTTATGTTTGATCAGATTACCTTTGTAGGTTTTTTGAGGATATCATGAACTTTGTCTTATTTGCATTTTCATAAAGCTCGATTGACAGAAACTTGTCTATGACTTGTCTGTGTCTATGATGTTCTTCCAATGACATCATCATGCCATCCACATTATCACTGATTTTTAAAATTATTGTCTGGAATGGGGAGATATTAAGAAAAATTCTAAGAGAAAAAGAAAAAGAGAGAGCTAGGATATCAGCTTAAAAAAGCTAAGCGAATCCATGGAAATCTTTCTGTCAGGAGATCGAAGACTGCAATGGCGCGTCTGAACTGAGAAGGTTCTAGCTGAAGAGAAGGTAATTCAATGGTATATTTGGAAATTTGAAACGACATAGTCGTTTTTATTTAAAAAATAAAAAACGCCGATCCCGACCAAAATTCTTCCAAACGACACATGTTTTATTTATGGATTACGTCTGGGTTTGCCCTGATTCAAGCGTGAATAATCAATAGTTTGCGTGCTGGAATTCAGAACTAAAGCAACTCCAATGAAATCCTTCGTGCCAGTGAGAATCAGGAATATATGTTTCCTGCGAACCCAAAAGCTACCCATTACAGGAAAATAGGGACCCGATAGGTAGATTTAAGATACTAATACACCCTTATAGGCTAGATGGTAGCTGGGCTGAAGATAGTGAGGAAGTGAGTGATATTCTCGTTGGTACACATTTTTAACGTCAGTTGCAGTTAACTCGGAGTCCTACCTATATTAGAAGCACAGTAATGTTCGCATGTAGTGTCTATACAAATCTTGGGGATTTAGTCCAAATATAAAAAGATAGCTCCAAATAGCAATAAAAATATTGCTCTTCGCCTAGAAAGTGTAAGTTCAGGGATAGCTGGAACGAGGATTATGTAGTTACTCCAGGATGAATTAGAGAGAGAAGTATTAGAGGCAGAATTTTAGCTTCATAGTGCAGATAGGCGTGAGAGATAGATATTAATAAATGTTGATAGTCAAGCCGCACTGAAGGCATTAGATTAGAATTGGTAAGAATATCATCAGAAATAGTGAAAACATGTAAGGAATATCTAATCTTGTTGAAATAGAATCAAATATGGAAACAATGCCTGAACAATATGAACAATGAACTGCGAAAGTCTTTTGTTCTGAAGGCATTAGATTACCATTGGTAAGAATATCATCAGAAATAGTGAAAACATGTAAGGAATTCCTAATATTGTTGAAATACGTAGACCTGCAAAACTCTTTTGTTCTGATGTTGATCAGTTGAGCATGTTTTCTTCTTCCACAGGAGCTAGCTGATATTAGGACTACTGATATCATTGAGCTATAGTTTGGAAGTTAATTTGTTTAGAGAATGATAGGTTAGAGATGATGGTGAGGAATCATCATAGACCATCGGCTGATTTTGAATTTATCAATAGACAGTTTATTGTATGATTATATAGCTTCAATATAATCAAATCTGTTTCAAGCACATGATTTGCATTATCAGGTCTGATCTGATCAAGTAAGTTTGAATTTCAAGTGTTCTTTGTCAGTACATTTCACTTCTTCCATGACTATTTTGGAATGTCAGTATCCATACCAACTTTCCCATTGAGTACCTCTATAAAATCAGTTATTTTACACTATATTTTTTATAATTTCTAATAAGCCAAAACATAAAACTACATATAAAAATCTCTATAAAAACTTACTTCGTCATCATGCATGCTCTTTCCATTACCTCACAGTGATTCTAAAAATGAACGTGGTGTATTGTCAATACTTTGTAACCTTTTCTGCGAAACCCTTCAAAAACCATTTCAACATTTTTAATAGTTTGTCTTCTTTTTAGCAAAATGTTTAAGGAATTCTTATATAAAATTCTTCTTTACGATTGAGCATATCCCAAAGTTCATTAACTACTTCTCGTACATACAACTTCTCACATATAACTATTTCATTTAAACTTTTAATGACTTTTTTCCTACGTTTCTTCCAGCTTACTGTTTGAAGGATTTAAAGATTTTCGTACCAGAAGCAGTCATCAATGGTAACGCTGCAACATTGTCATGTCAATACGACTTGGAAAAGGTATGTCTTTTGATATATATAATTGTTGTACATTTTAGATCAAGGGACTTCATTAGTATAATTTGTATGTGATTATTGGAAGTAAAGTTTGAATATTATATGAAACTGTTGATGTCATTGTTCTTCGGAACTAGAAATCATAGTCTATGTTACCCTTACTTGAAAATACAATACAATATTGCCTAGCAATTTAATGAAGCGAATGTGGCATTCTAGTGCCTTTTCAGTGCATATAGGCGTAATAGATTAATATCATGTACTGGCATCGATAAGATTATCGTCACAAGTAGTGAGGGCATGTAAGGAATCATTAACAGAGCTCTTAAGGCTGTTTCGGGGCATGTGGAAATAGAGTGTATTGAGATAGCAGATGAGCTATCCGGAAAAGGTTCAGTAACTCCCGTAGGAGAGAGTTTGAATATACTAGGAAGGAGTGTTAAACACCCGATAAGACCCAAAAGACGAATACATAAGCAAATCCTTTTAAAATGGAATAGCTCTACATAGCTTAGTATGTACAGCAACCTCACTGTATACTGAGGTCCAGCGTTCAAAGTTGACTTTCATCCAGTTAATTTTTCGAAAAATGGGTAAACAACATAGACGCTGTTGTTCTCTCCACAAAACACTGTTTGAGTGGCATTCAATTTATCTCATAAAATAAATTGAGTGACGATCAATTGTATTTTAATTGTTGA